>CM055266.1:153487723-153741610 GCA_029237695.1 Conchocele bisecta
ACGTACCTAGTTTAAAGTGATCTCCGGTTTAGTGGGGTTCTCTACATACACATAGTTTACAGTGGTGTCCGGTTTAGAGATATTCCGCACACATACATGTACCTACCTTGCAGTGCTGACCAGTTTAGAGAGGTTCCGCACACATACATAATTTACAGTGGTGTACGGTTTAGAGAGGTTCCGCACGCATACCTAGTCTAAAGTGATGTCCGGGTTAGTGGGGTTCCCTACATACACATAGTTTACAGTGGTGTCCGGTTTAGAGAGGTTTCGCAAATATACATTGTCCAGTCTAAAGAGTTTACGCACGTACTTAGTTTACGTTATTGCCAGACGCATATAACTGCTCACTGCCGTTTACTGCTAGCAGTGAGACACATCTCACTGCCCACTGCTGCTTACTGCTAGCAGTGAAACACACCTCACTGCTCACTGCCGCTTGCTCACTTCACACCGATCAAAATGCGTGATAAATTCGAAGCGAAGAATACGCAATACACGAGTATAAAGACGCTTCCCTGGCTGGGTCGTTTCAATATATGAACCTCTTAAGGGCACCTCATATATTGCACTACCTGAGATATTAGCTTAAAAACATGCACTCATTAATGTGAAGCATGATGATACCGAGTATTTGAAACTGTCTTTGAAATCTGCTCTGTATCCTGCTGAAAGTAACATATATAATATATACAGTTGTTCATGAATAAATGTATTACATTTCGCATATACCGGTACAAAACGAGAAGTATTGTATTGATCAAAACATTTATCCATTGCCGTTTTTATGAAGATTATTCAAATGTGTCATTGCAACAGCACACCATACACACATCACATTAGCAGGACCGTAGATCATCGTTAGATTTGTATGACCCAGATATTAGCCCCTGTTATGGGATACCCATGAGCACGTTATCAACTTATCATGTGACGTATGTGAACACTGGGTGAAGTGAACAAATCCGTAAAACCACAATGGCAATTATTTCATAATATGCTCAAAGTGTGTGTAATTATTGAACTAAAGCCATGTACAGTGGGGTCAGCGTGTAAGTGCACACACGAACGAACACGACAGGTTGGTTCCAACCTGTCGTGTTCGTTCGTGTGTGCACTTACACGCTGACCCCACTGTATCTATATATTTGGTTTTGTTTTTGTATCGATTCTGCGCAGCTGGTTTATTTTAGCGGCCATGTTGAAATGAAACACAAGTGCCGTAATTGGTTATATCATTATTATTTAAAGGTACATTCCCACTCAGTAGGCACAACATGTTCTTTATAGGAATTAAATAAGTGTATAATTGTGTCACTATTCCATCAGTTCTGAAGAGTACGAGTCGCCGCTATACAGGTATAATAATTTAGTAATATTTATTTTACTGATATTGATTCGCGTTGGTATCAGGCTATTTTCATATGCAAATGAGGCATGGTATATTATTTATACTAATTAAATGCTGAAAGTATGATAATTGCACATCAAACAATAAATAGTAATGTCCGTTAACATTTTAAGGAAACACGGTTATCGCTCCTGATATCAGTATGGAATGTTACGTCTGTATAGCAAATGCCAACAATACGTGGGGCAATTGTGAATGCATGTTTCTGTTGCCAGAACATGACTCAGATGATGTATCATATATAAAGAACATTGTGTGCATGTACCTTTAAGGCAATAGTTGATAATGTTGGATTCTTTGACTCTCTTAAGTAAACCGGCATCACATCTATGTGTTTTTAATTTACCTCTGTTTATAAAAGAAACACAATTTGACGGCCATTTTGAAATTTAAAGATGGTAAAGCATGATACATAGTATCAATATAGTTCTTACTGGATTCATTGAACTACAGATTGAGACATAAACGTGCGCTTCTACTTGTCTCACAGACCAGCC
Organism: Conchocele bisecta; assembly: GCA_029237695.1. Lineage (NCBI taxonomy): Eukaryota > Metazoa > Mollusca > Bivalvia > Lucinida > Thyasiridae > Conchocele > Conchocele bisecta. Next base: position 153,489,632 of record CM055266.1, read on the forward strand.
TATTTGAAATCGTATCGTTTTGGCTGCCATCGTGAAAATATGACGCTTGGCATTGACGAAACTGATTATGTTTCTACTAGTAACCTGTAGAGTACCTATCACAAGTGTTTGAACAGATGGTCAGTATGTTGGTGTCATATGGGTATTTTGGTGGATTTCGTTGGTTTTGGGTAATTTGCATAATTTTGTGCAATTACTAGTGCCCAATCATTACACACGACAGAAATCGTCAATTATCTACACATTCACCGTTCCGAACTTTCGGACCCATTTTATACTGTCAACATACCCACAAAGAAAATTACCGCACTTATACCGTTATACGTGTAACTCGCGGGAGGTGACGTAAATTATATGTTTGTAACAATGCACCTCAACCACCAGCTATACCAAAATAAACCGTAAAACACCGAAATATGAACCGTTCTTCAAGAACCTGTGAACCTATTAGTGGTCAGTGTCAGAAATGAAAACAATTCCGTCGTCGTAAATTTAAAACGTAGCCAAATTTACCATATTTCTTGATCCGTTAGTCGATCATTACCAGCCTTTATCAATAACGTATTTATATTGATAGCTACATCCAATCTCATTCGGTTGACATTCACCTTGGTGACAGTAACCTTTGTGGGACGTAAATTTTGACATATTCAACATCTGCTCCGATAGTATCGTCACATTCCGACGACGAGTATGCACATTATGCAAGCAGACAGAGCATGTGACATAGTATGTGGCATAGTAAAAAAGTCAAATTTGTACCATATTGTTCGGACACACGTGTAACGTCCATCTTGAATTTTAAAATGGCAACCATTCAAGACATACATATTCTTTTTATCAAGAGAATAAGCACATGTTCGACCACAAATCATTTTGGGGATATATATATATAAAAAAATGAAATAATAACAGCTCTGGTCAATACCAGATATGTGTGCCATTTAAAAATTCAAAATGGTCACCATAACAATACATATTTGTGTTATTTTCAATTGCATACAAGCCATTCCATTGGTAAAATGGGTAATTATCAACAGAATCATACAGAAAATGAAATTTGTCATTTGAACATGTATCATTGTGTGTCGTAATGAAATTAAAGTGTCAATTATATACATTTGTATTTCAAAATGGCCACCGTTTTAATCAAACAATTGTATCAGCAAGAGAATAGGAAAGGTTTGAAATAGAAATGTGGCATGTAATGTACACTATTGATTGGAACAAAATATATTTGCCACATTGGTATGCAATAACATGTATGACTATCATTTAAAATTCAAGATGGCCGCCATATTTAGCATGTTTTGACGTGTTCCAATTGGGGCACCTGTAAGTTAAATAAGCAATATCATTCTTTATGAAAACAGGCAGAAAATGACAGTCTTAAAACAGACAATATCTTATTGGTGGCTTATATTGTTAATCATATACGTCTGGTTTTCTGTCGTTTGCATATTTATAGTTTTCGATTCCTGTTTAGCACTGGCGTACTTTCCCAACTAACTCACATTTTCTTATTTAAATTACATGGGGCATGGTTTATAAATTGAGTTTGTTTCTTCATATTCAGATTTAATGTTAGGCTAGTATACCTTTTCACATCAATATATTTTTACAAAATCGGTGAATAATGGATGTCGTGAACATTTTCATTACTACCTATACCTATGACTCCGTATTTCACCTGTACGGATGGTGGGAGAGGAGGGGGGTGGGGGCTGCGGGGCGGGTTATTCATTGTTAGTTACTGTTAAGCAGGTGGTTAGTTGCGAGCATGCGAAGGGTAATATAGCAATGGAGTTCATCCTTACCGGAATCCCAAAGTCCCTGGTTTGGCTCTAAGATACTTTTTGGGTTACTGATACGTGAGCGTTATCTTCGGTTATAGCCACTATACGACTAAAGTGAAACCCCCGGCATACGAAGTGTTTTCGTAATTTATAGTTTTCGTCCGTTTGTTAGCCCGTCTGCGTTAAATGTTTTGGGTACCCATTATCTCTGTAACGGTAAGTAGGATTGACCTCAAACTTCATATACTTCCTTATCATCGTCCATATTTTCATTCCATATCACACCCATGCGGCCTTCATGTCCAAGGTCAAGGTCAAATTACTTAGAAATCTGCGTCCGTATAAAAATATTGTAAATTTTGTAAACGTATTTCATGAAATTACGCAGATGTCCGAAGGTACAGAATCACATGGCGTGTCTTATATGAGACAAACCATGTGCTTTTCTACCTAAGAAGATGTGTTTTTTCATGAACAAATATTTACTGACTGATATTTTCTGTAAATGACATCGAAAGTTTACTAAATTTTCGAAGCAAATGCGGAGTACAATGACTCGTTTGCTATGATCATGTCGTCACCTTTCGACGTCATTTCCGGACAATATCGTAAATTTGTAAGCATGAGATATCGCACATCTTATTGTGTGCAAAAAAATTATGCGTGTCTCATATGTCAAACTATTTTGAAATCACATTCAAGTCATGCCAGTTTCGAAGACCACCCAGTAGTCTTCATCAATGTGCTGGATAAAATTGATGACTACGGAAAACTGCCACTTAACATATTCAACATGTGTATACATAATGGACCATCTGCTGACACAAACATATCACAGTCACTAATTTCCTTAGAGAAATGCACATACGTTCTGTACAAAAGTTGGTGTGTGTGGTATTTACATTTGTATTAGATATTAGCCCCTGTTATGGGATACCCATGAGCACGTTATCAACTTATCATGTGACGTATGTGAACACTGGGTGAAGTGAACAAATCCGTAAAACCACAATGGCAATTATTTCATAATATGCTCAAAGTGTGTGTAATTATTGAACTAAAGCCATGTACAGTGGGGTCAGCGTGTAAGTGCACACACGAACGAACACGACAGGTTGGTTCCAACCTGTCGTGTTCGTTCGTGTGTGCACTTACACGCTGACCCCACTGTATCTATATATTTGGTTTTGTTTTTGATCGATTCTGCGCAGCTGGTTTATTTTAGCGGCCATGTTGAAATGAAACACAAGTGCCGTAATTGTTATATCATTATTATTTAAAGGTACATTCCCACTCAGTAGGCACAACATGTTCTTTATAGGAATTAAATAAGTGTATAATTGTGTCACTATTCCATCAGTTCTGAAGAGTACGAGTCGCCGCTATACAGGTATAATAATTTAGTAATATTTATTTTACTGATATTGATTCGCGTTGGTATCAGGCTATTTTCATATGCAAATGAGGCATGGTATATTATTTATACTAATTAAATGCTGAAAGTATGATAATTGCACATCAAACAATAAATAGTAATGTCCGTTAACATTTTAAGGAAACACGGTTATCGCCCCTGATATCAGTATGGAATGTTACGTCTGTATAGCAAATGCCAACAATACGTGGGGCAATTGTGAATGCATGTTTCTGTTGCCAGAACATGACTCAGATGATGTATCATATATAAAGAACATTGTGTGCATGTACCTTTAAGGCAATAGTTGATAATGTTGGATTCTTTGACTCTCTTAAGTAAACCGGCATCACATCTATGTGTTTTTAATTTACCTCTGTTTATAAAAGAAACACAATTTGACGGCCATTTTGAAATTTAAAGATGGGAAAGGTAAAGCATGATACATAGTATCAATATAGTTCTTACTGGATTCATTGAACTACAGATTGAGACATAAACGTGCGCTTCTACTTGTCTCACAGACCAGCCTATTTGAAATCGTATCGTTTTGGCTGCCATCGTGAAAATATGACGCTTGGCATTGACGAAACTGATTATGTTTCTACTAGTAACCTGTAGAGTACCTATCACAAGTGTTTGAACAGATGGTCAGTATGTTGGTGTCATATGGGTATTTTGGTGGATTTCGTTGGTTTTGGGTAATTTGCATAATTTTGTGCAATTACTAGTGCCCAATCATTACACACGACAGAAATCGTCAATTATCTACACATTCACCGTTCCGAACTTTCGGACCCATTTTATACTGTCAACATACCCACAAAGAAAATTACCGCACTTATACCGTTATACGTGTAACTCGCGGGAGGTGACGTAAATTATATGTTTGTAACAATGCACCTCAACCACCAGCTATACCAAAATAAACCGTAAAACACCGAAATATGAACCGTTCTTCAAGAACCTGTGAACCTATTAGTGGTCAGTGTCAGAAAATGAAAACAATTCCGTCGTCGTAAATTTAAAACGTAGCCAAATTTACCATATTTCTTGATCCGTTAGTCGATCATTACCAGCCTTTATCAATAACGTATTTATATTGATAGCTACATCCAATCTCATTCGGTTGACATTCACCTTGGTGACAGTAACCTTTGTGGGACGTAAATTTTGACATATTCAACATCTGCTCCGATAGTATCGTCACATTCCGACGACGAGTATGCACATTATGCAAGCAGACAGAGCATGTGACATAGTATGTGGCATAGTAAAAAAGTCAAATTTGTACCATATTGTTCGGACACACGTGTAACGTCCATCTTGAATTTTAAAATGGCGGAACCATTCAAGACATACATATTCTTTTTATCAAGAGAATAAGCACATGTTCGACCACAAATCATTTTGGGGATATATATATATAAAAAAATGAAATAATAACAGCTCTGGTCAATACCAGATATGTGTGCCATTTAAAAATTCAAAATGGTCACCATAACAATACATATTTGTGTTATTTTCAATTGCATACAAGCCATTCCATTGGTAAAATGGGTAATTATCAACAGAATCATACAGAAAATGAAATTTGTCATTTGAACATGTATCATTGTGTGTCGTAATGAAATTAAAGTGTCAATTATATACATTTGTATTTCAAAATGGCCACCGTTTTAATCAAACAATTGTATCAGCAAGAGAATAGGAAAGGTTTGAAATAGAAATGTGGCATGTAATGTACACTATTGATTGGAACAAAATATATTTGCCACATTGGTATGCAATAACATGTATGACTATCATTTTAAAATTCAAGATGGCCGCCATATTTAGCATGTTTTGACGTGTTCCAATTGGGCACCTGTAAGTTAAATAAGCAATATCATTCTTTATGAAAACAGGCAGAAAATGACAGTCTTAAAACAGACAATATCTTATTGGTGGCTTATATTGTTAATCATATACGTCTGGTTTTCTGTCGTTTGCATATTTATAGTTTTCGATTCCTGTTTAGCACTGGCGTACTTTCCCAACTAACTCACATTTTCTTATTTAAATTACATGGGGCATGGTTTATAAATTGAGTTTGTTTCTTCATATTCAGATTTAATGTTAGGCTAGTATACCTTTTCACATCAATATATTTTTACAAAATCGGTGAATAATGGATGTCGTGAACATTTTCATTACTACCTATACCTATGACTCCGTATTTCACCTGTACGGATGGTGGGAGAGGAGGGGGGTGGGGGCTGCGGGGCGGGTTATTCATTGTTAGTTACTGTTAAGCAGGTGGTTAGTTGCGAGCATGCGAAGGGTAATATAGCAATGGAGTTCATCCTTACCGGAATCCCAAAGTCCCTGGTTTGGCTCTAAGATACTTTTTGGGTTACTGATACGTGAGCGTTATCTTCGGTTATAGCCACTATACGACTAAAGTGAAACCCCCGGCATACGAAGTGTTTTCGTAATTTATAGTTTTCGTCCGTTTGTTAGCCCGTCTGCGTTAAATGTTTTGGGTACCCATTATCTCTGTAACGGTAAGTAGGATTGACCTCAAACTTCATATACTTCCTTATCATCGTCCATATTTTCATTCCATATCACACCCATGCGGCCTTCATGTCCAAGGTCAAGGTCAAATTACTTAGAAATCTGCGTCCGTATAAAAATATTGTAAATTTTGTAAACGTATTTCATGAAATTACGCAGATGTCCGAAGGTACAGAATCACATGGCGTGTCTTATATGAGACAAACCATGTGCTTTTCTACCTAAGAAGATGTGTTTTTTCATGAACAAATATTTACTGACTGATATTTTCTGTAAATGACATCGAAAGTTTACTAAATTTTCGAAGCAAATGCGGAGTACAATGACTCGTTTGCTATGATCATGTCGTCACCTTTCGACGTCATTTCCGGACAATATCGTAAATTTGTAAGCATTTTTGAGATATCGCACATCTTATTGTGTGCAAAAAAATTATGCGTGTCTCATATGTCAAACTATTTTGAAATCACATTCAAGTCATGCCAGTTTCGAAGACCACCCAGTAGTCTTCATCAATGTGCTGGATAAAATTGATGACTACGGAAAACTGCCACTTAACATATTCAACATGTGTATACATAATGGACCATCTGCTGACACAAACATATCACAGTCACTAATTTCCTTAGAGAAATGCACATACGTTCTGTACAAAAGTTGGTGTGTGTGGTATTTACATTTGTATGTTCATGAAGGTATACATCAGAAGTTCTAGTCTTTCATGTTTGTTTCAGCTATGATTCTATGTTATTAACAAAATAATTCTGGAACGACAAAACCCGAACCCCATTTCTACCATAGTTGGTCACAATCTACCCGGCCGTTCGCGAGCTGGAGTATGGTGTTACGAATACTATATATACATGTACTATTTTAAAATGTGGGGGGGGGGTGGGGGTGGGGGGTTGCTGGTGGGGCATGCTTTCGTTTATGTGTACCTTATGTATGTACATGTACAACGACAGGTGCATTTCGACATCATAATTAAAATATTCTGAGACGTGTACGTGAATAACTAATGATAATTGAAACGTTATAATACGTACAGTACACGTATCAGCATTTGAATGTATTCGCTAAACTTATAACGCAGGCAAAATATGAACATAATCATAACTTAAGTGCTAATGTGTTTGTTTAAAAATAAGGATCTGCTGAAATAAGTATTTAATATACATAAATATGGATAAAACTAAACCTACTGCGCTGCTGAACTAGGGTCTGTAATTGTGAACTATTCCAAAAGCGTGTGGGTTATGCTCGAAATCAAACACTTTGATTGGATGAGCCAGAGCACCCGCTCCACCAATAAAACTGTTTGATTTCGAGAATGGGATCCGCGTAAGTAAAATTTGACAATCGTTGAGCGGACAATGGAACAGTGGTATGATGTGGATGACGTGTGGAGGTCACTGGGGACGTGGGGTCGATACCAGCTCGGGCAGCTCGGTATCATGTGGATGGCCATGATCCCATGTTCTATGCACCTGATGTCCGTAGTCTTTATTGGTAAGGCGCGAATATTGGCCATTTTCAACTCCTATATGATTAATTTCCGTTTTCCTCATCGCCATGGCGTGAATGTTGGTATGGGTCCCTTACATTTCCGTAGTCTTCATTGCTAAGGCATGTATATTGGCCATTGTCCCATGTTCCCCACATTAATGTCCGTAGTCTTCATTGCTAAGGCATGAATATTGGCGTTGGTCCCCTGTTTTCTACATTAATGTCCGTAGTCTTCATTGGTAATGCGTGACTATTGGCCATGGTCCCCTGTTCCCTGCATTAATGTCAGTACTCTTCATTGTAAGGCGTGACTATTGGCCATGGTCCCCTGTTCCCTACATTAATGTCCGTAGTCTTCATTGGTAACCCGTGAATATTGGCCATGGTCCCCTGTTCCCTACATTACTGTCCGTAGTCTTCATTGGTAAGGCGTGAATATTGGCCATGGTCCCCTGTTCCCTACATTACTGTCCGTAGTCTTCATTGGTAAGGCGTGAATATTGGTCATGTCCCCTGTTCCCTACATTAATGTCCGTAGTCTTCATTGGTAAGACGTGGATATTGGCCATGGTCCCCTGTTCCCTACATTAATGTCCGTAGTCTTCATTGGTAAGGCGTGACTATTGGACATGGTCCCCTGTTCCCTACATTAATGTCCGTAGTCTTCATTGGTAACTCGTGAATATTGGCCATGTCCCCTGTTCCCTACATTAATGTCCGTAGTCTTCATTGGTAAGGCGTGACTATGGGCCATGGTCCCCTGTTCCCTACATTAATGTCCATAGTCTTCATTGGTAAGGCGTGACTATGGGCCATGGTCCCCTGTTCCCTACATTAATGTCCGTAGTCTTCATTGGTAAGGTGTGGATATTGGCCATGGTCCCTTGTTCCCTACATTAATGTCCGTAGTCTTCATTGGTAACTCGTGAATATTGGCCATGTCCCCTGTTTCCCTACATTAATGTCCGTATCTTCATTGGTAGGCGTGAATTAATTGACCATGGTCCCCTGTTCCCTACATTAATGACCGTAGTCTTCATTGTAACTCGTGAATAATTGGCCATGTCCCCTGTTCCCTACATTAATGTCCGTAGTCTTCATTGAGGTGTGAAATATTGGCCATGGTCCCCTGTACCCTACATTAATGTCCGTATCTTCATTGGTAAGGCGTGAATATTTGCCATGGTCCCCTGTTCCCTACATTAATGTCCGTAGTCTTCATTGGTAAGGCGTGAATATTGCCATGGTCCCTACATTAATGTCCAGTAGTCTTCATTGTTGAGGCGTGAATATTGGCCATGGATCCACGGTTCCGTACATCTTTAATTTCCGTAGTCCTCTTTGGTAAGGCGTGAATATTGGCCATGTCCCCTGTTCCCTACATTAATGTCCGTAGTCTTCATTGTAAGGCGTGAATATTGGCCATGGTCCCCTGTTCCCTACATTAATGTCCGTAGTCTTAATTGGTAACGCGTGAATATTGGCCATGGTCCCCTGTTCCCTACATTAATGTCCGTAGTCTTCATTGGTAACTCGTGAAGATTGGCCATGTCCCATGTTCCCTACATTAATGTCCGTAGTCTTCATTGGTAACGCGTGAATAATGGCCATGGTCCCCTGTTCCCTACATTATGATGTAGTCTTCATTGGTAACGCTTGAATATTGGCCATGTCCCCTGTTCCCTACATTAATGTCCGTAGTCTTCATTGGTAAGGCGTGACTATTGGCCATGGTCCCCTGTTCCCTACATTAATGTCCGTAGTCTTCATTGGTAACTCGTGAATATTGGCCATGTCCCCTGTTCCCTACATTAATGTCCGTAGTCTTCATTGGTAAGGCGTGACTATGGGCCATGGTCCCCTGTTCCCTACATTAATGCGTGACTATGGGCCATGGTCCCCTGTTCCCTACATTAATGTCCGTAGTCTTCATTGGTAAGGTGTGGATATTGGCCATGGTCCCCTGTTCCCTACATTAATGTCCGTAGTCTTCATTGGTAACTCGTGAATATTGGCCATGTCCCCTGTTCCCTACATTAATGTCCATAGTCTTCATTGGTAAGGCGTGAATATTGACCATGGTCCCCTGTTCCCTACATTAATGTCCGTAGTCTTCATTGGTAACTCGTGAATATTGGCCATGTCCCCTGTTCCCTACATTAATGTCCGTAGTCTTCATTGGTAAGGTGTGAATATTGGCCATGGTCCCCTGTTCCCTACATTAATGTCCGTAGTCTTCATTGGTAAGGCGTGAATATTTGCCATGGTCCCCTGTTCCCTACATTAATGTCCGTAGTCTTCATTGGTAAGGCGTGAATATTGGCCATGGTCCCTACATTAATGTCCATAGTCTTCATTGTTGAGGCGTGAATATTGGCCATGATCCACGGTTCCGTACATTTAATTTCCGTAGTCCTCTTTGGTAAGGCGTGAATATTGGCCATGTCCCCTGTTCCCTACATTAATGTCCGTAGTCTTCATTGTAACGCGTGAATATTGGCCATGGTCCCCTGTTCCCTACATTAATGTCCGTAGTCTTAATTGGTAACGCGTGAATATTGGCCATGGTCCCCTGTTCCCTACATTAATGTCCTTAGTCTTCATTGGTAACTCGTGAAGATTGGCCATGTCCCATGTTCCCTACATTAATGTCCGTAGTCTTCATTGGTAACGCGTGAATATTGGCCATGGTCCCCTGTTCCCTACATTAATGTCCGTAGTCTTCATTGGTAACGCGTGAATATTGGCCATGTCCCCTGTTCCCTACATTAATGTCCGTAGTCTTCATTGGTAACGCGTGAATATTGGCCATGGTCCCCTGTTCCCTACATTAATGTCCGTAGTCTTCATTGGTAACTCGTGAATATTGGCCATGGTCCCCTGTTCCCTACATTAATGTCCGTAGTCTTCATTGGTAACTCGTGAATATTGGCCATGTCCCCTGTTCCCTACATTAATGTCCGTAGCCTTCATTGGTAAGGTGTAAATATTGGCCATGGTCCCCTGTTCCCTACATTAATGTCCGTAGCCTTCATTGGTAAGGTGTAAATATTGGCCATGGTCCCCTGTTCCCTACATTAATGTCCGTAGTCTTCATTGGTAAGGCGTGAATATTTGCCATGGTCCCCTGTTCCCTACATTAATGTCCGTAGTCTTCATTGGTAAGACGTGAATATTGGCTATGGTCCCTACATTAATGTCCATAGTCTTCATTGTTGAGGCGTGAATATTGGCCATGATCCACGGTTCCGTACATTTAATTTCCGTAGTCCTCTTTGGTAAGGCGTGAATATTGGCCATGTCCCCTGTTCCCTACATTAATGTCCGTAGTCTTCATTGTAAGGCGTGAATATTGGCCATGGTCCCCTGTTCCCTACATTAATGTCCGTAGTCTTCATTGGTAACGCGTGAATATTGGCCATGGTCCCCTGTTCCCTACATTAATGTCCGTAGTCTTCATTGGTAACGCGTGAATATTGGCCATGTTCCCTGTTCCCTACATTAATGTCCGTAGTCTTCATTGGTAACGCGTGAATATTGGCCATGGTCCCCTGTTCCCTACATTAATGTCCGTAGTCTTCATTGGTAACGCGTGAATATTGGCCATGGTCCCCTGTTCCCTACATTAATGTCCGTAGTCTTCATTGGTAACTTGTGAATATTGGCCATGTCCCCTGTTCCCTACATTAATGTCCGTAGTATTCATTGGTAACGCGTGAATATTTGCCATGGTCCCCTGTTCCCTACATTAATGTCCGTAGTCTTCATTGGTAAGGTGTGAATATTGGCCATGGTCCCCTGTTCCCTACATTAATGTCCGTAGTCTTCATTGGTAAGGTGTGAATATTGGCCATGGTCCCATGTTCCCTTCATTAATGTCCGTAGTCTTCATTGTAAGGCGTGAATATTGGCCATGGTCCCCTGTTCCCTACATTAATGTCCGTAGTCTTCATTGATAACTCGTGAAGATTGGCCATGTCCCCTGTTCCCTACATTAATGTCCGTAGTCTTCATTGTAAGGCGTGAATATTGGCCATGGTCCCCTGTTCCCTACATTAATGTCCGTAGTCTTCATTGGTAACGCGTGAATATTGGCCATGTCCTCTGTTCCCTACATTAATGTCCGTAGTCTTCATTGGTAAGGCGTGAATATTGGCCATGGTCCCCTGTTCCCTACATTAATGTCCGTAGTATTCATTGGTAACGCGTGAATATTGGCCATGTCCCCTGTTCCCTACATTAATGTCCGTAGTCTTCATTGTAAGGCGTGAATATTGGCCATGGTCCCCTGTTCCCTACATTAATGTCCGTAGTATTCATTGGTAACGCGTGAATATTGGCCATGTCCCCTGTTCCCTACATTAATGTCCGTAGTCTTCATTGGTAAGGCGTGAATATTGGCCATGATCCACGGTTCCGTACAGCTAATGTCAGTTGTCTTCAACTGTAAGGCGTGAATATTGGCCATGATCCACGGTTCCGTACAGCTAATGTCCGTTGTCTTCAACTGTAAGGCGTGACTATTGTCCATGATCCACTCTTCTGTACTTCTGCATCGAGGTGCTCTCTAAAGACTAAAGTATTCCCAAAAAATAAAACACCATAAAGTAGTATTTTAATGAATGCCGCGGATACACCATAGAACACCAACGCCAATCAAAAGATGAAAGTACATTGACAGACGGTACAAATAAACGTGACGGCAAGGGTACCGGCATGGCACGGTAGGTGTGCACAACTGTCCAGTGATGGGTTAAACCAGTCTGCATAGCGCCATACCATAGTATGTAATCGTTTGCATTCAATGTATTACCGCATTTACAACGTTTGAATAGTTTGACACAAAATTAATATGCATGTACATGTATGTGTTTCCAGTAACGTTTTTGTTTGCTCACCCTGAGTCTCATTATATATATACATTTAATTACAGGCATATCAAAACTCGTGAAAAAAAACCCTGAACATATCAGAAAACACAGCTCGTACCTTGTTCATCAAGGTGAGATGATTGAACATGGCGTCGCAAACCAAAACTGCTGCTATTCCGACTAGTAATGGTAGACATCCTTGTCATGTGACCTTCCAGGTTACCGGCCTCAATACACGTGTGGTGTGGAGCCCGGGACTAACCTGTCGTATACGGCCACAGTTGACCAATGTCATGTGACGGTCCACGATAACCATAGCAACGTGACATCACACGAGGATTGCCAACATGGATTCAGTTTTGATGAACACAAAGATATTTCTATTGTCACTGAGGTTAGTTGAAACAACTACATGTGACTATTGTAACATTATGTGTTATGTTGGTCATTACTGTATCATGACACGTGTGCTCTCGGGACGAGTTACACTTCCTCTCCGATGTCAGTAGTATGGTGAAGGACAAATCTTCTACACGTACATTTTAATTCCAGAGACCGCATACATCGAAATTCAAACATAGTATTCATAGAATATTCGAAAGCAGTTAAATTTGCCATTTGCTTTTATCTTTTATGAAAAACCATCGTTATCATTTCAATAATTCTACGAATGTATTAATTGTACCCATTCATTAACCCATTGAACCCGAAAGCCCTCTATAGCGGTTTATGCAAACAGTGCAGGTCCAGATGAGCCGGCTCGTAACGAGCCGTCTCATCCGGATCTGCACGCGAGCCGTCTCATCAGAATCGGCACTTTTTGAAAGTAATTTTCATTGTCTGAAAACTATTTTGATGATTGGATTGATTGCAAAATTAACATTTCAAAATCAATTCTAATTACTGAGGGGTAAAGGGGTTAAAGTTGTATGGCCATGTATACCTTGTGTACAACGTCATGTGGTGTTTCAAGCGAATAAACGTAAACGTAGATGAATTGTTTTATTGTACATTATTTGCCCAATTTGTATAATTGATACATGTTAAATATTATACCTGATACATATAAAACCACGCCAATGCAAGTAGCTATCAACTTATTAGGCTCGCCTAGATAATCACAGAAATTCTTCGGTGGGCCTCGAAATGCATATATACAGTGAAACCTCTCTAAACCGGGCACCCTGGGAGGTCCCCATGGTGTCCGGCTTAGAGAGACTTCATCACTGTAAATTAGGCATTTGATCATTTTGAGCCATTGTGTGCTATGCGGTCACGAACAGGCATTATCACCTGAGATAAAGGACCAAGAAACTCATCAACAATTAGATCACAGGTGTTTCATTGCTGTCCGGTTTAGAGAGGTTCCAATGTACTGGGAATGTCAATTTACAAGTGTCTGTCTAATAAATCGATTTTTCGAATAGTCATATTGTCTGCCTGAATGCAGCGTGAGAGTAAACTAACAATGCCCATGAGTGATATCCAACACCACCTGTATTATACTGAATTTATTACATTATCACAGCCAAAATGGCTGTGATAATGTAATAAATTCAGTATAATAAAAATATATCATGGTGACATCTCTGACTGATGACTGGTTGCAGTGGAACTTGGTGTGTGACGGTGCATCACAGGCAGAGCTGTCGCAATCCCTGCTCATGCTGGGCCAAGGTATCGGTGGATTCCTATTTACCGGACTGTCGGACAGATACGGCCGGAAGCCCGTGCACATGTTCTCACATCTGGCGCTGTTTGCGTTTTCCCTGGCAACCACGTTTGTACCCACCATCGCCGTATACGGCACTTTAAAGTTCTTCACTGGAATGATGATAGAGGTTTGTGTGTGTATTTGTAACACAACAATGTACCATTCCATTGACAACAAATATCTTATAAATCGTGTAAAACACTGGCTGATTTAGTCTTACATTTTATATTCACAACAAAATATGGTTTAACATGTTCCACAAAGTACAAATGGAAGCACAAATGGCACGAATGACTTTTCCAAGTTTATATCCCCGATAAATTCCACAAAAAGGCCATTCATTCCTTATAATTCCAGCATTTGAAATAAATTCATCAAGAAAATCTGTTTATTTTCCGTTTTCTTCAGAATTATTTTAACTGCGCCTCATGGCTACGGAAAGTAGTTCTGCGTGGGAGTTTACTGGGATATAAATTTTGGACAGAGACTGTTAGGGAATTGTGTAAATATTTTTGTGCTGGAATTATTAACCGATATATCGCCCGCATAAATAATTAAGAGCACGGTTGTCTGTCTGTATGAGCTCTAAGTATTATATTATCGACCAGGGCCTGCTGTTGACGTCAGCCACGCAGTATGTGGAGACCCTGCCCCTGGAGTGGAGATTCTGTTCGGAATCCGTCGGTCTGCTCACATGGACCACCGGCATTGTGCTCGTGACGCCGTTCGCCTACTTTCTGCGGGCCTACTCGTGGCGTTATCTACAGCTCGCTCTGTCGCTCATCTCTATATACAGCCTCGTCGAGTACTGGTGAGTACAGTAGCCTATTTCACCAACATTGCAAAGCATACCTATCTAGCAAAGTATACTTTGAGGGAGTAATCTTTTACCGAAATGCAGTATGTCATATAGAACTAACGACTGCATATATCTGATGATTAAAAATATGCAGAATTATATAGAGGATATTCCATCGTACATGTTTGAATAGCGTAGCGAACGAGTTGCTTGCACGGACGCCGACGGACACGCGTGTATTATTTTCGCTATTTAAACATGTACGATGGAATATCCTATTTATTACACTTCCACGGCGGATATATATGCACATTTAGTCTATTTTTGAGATTATAATCAATGAATTGTGATGTGCGCATGAATAGTTACACTGTGACGTTTTTTCCCGCGTTTTGACGTTACGTTGTGTGACGTCAAATGTGACGTCATACACTTTTTGAAATCCAAATTACGCAGCTGTTCCTATGAACCAGATATATTTGAGTGCATGTTTGGAATGTGTTCAATCACATTGACATTCTAGATTAGTCGAGACCATTTCCAAATTTGCAAATATCTTTATTTTGACTGCAATAAAAATTAAACATTTTGCATGGTAACTTACGGGTGTTCTCTTCACGGTATATTATTTGTAAGGAGTTGATTACGGGTTTTCTCTCACAGCGAAACCCATGCAAATAATTTGCAAGAGTGTAATAAAATAAAAAATAATAAATTCATCATTAAATTGAAAATTTCTCCCTCAAAGTATACTTTGCTAGATAAGTATACTTTGCAATCTTGATGAAATCGGCTACTGGTGGACACTCTCCTAAACGGACACACTGGACAACGCAGTCTGTTTCGATTATACATGTGGATTTACTGAAATGTGATGTGACTGTAGAAATGGCGTTCATGGTACATGTATTTACGACGCGTCAGAACTGCTGGCACATTCGAGTAGCCCGATAAGGATATGTACCGCTTGCTATGCTAGAAGCAGGACGGGGTTATGACATAATCAGTGTTAAGCGCCATGTCTACAGTAACAGCCACGATGTCTCGTTGTAGGTTGTTTGACGAATCTCTGCGATGGCTAATGGCAAATGGGAAGCTGAAGGAAGCTGACAAGGTTGTCCGGAAAGCTGCTAGAAGAAACGGCGTTCCATTGACAGAGGTGATGGAGAAGGTCAGGGCCCGGGCTGCGGAAAGACTAAACATGTTCCAGGACGACAATACACGGCGCACAGATGTAGAACAGAATTCCGTAGATGAAGTTGAAACATTAGCCGTATCCAAGTCTGAAAGCGTGAATAGAAAATATGTCCAAATATCACAAGAATACACACTGGAGTCATCAAAAGTACAGAAATACACAATGATTGATATATTGAAAGACAAAAGGATTCTACTGAACTCCATTATAATTTGGTTTGCATGGTAGGTATAACCCAAATATTATGCAACATGGGTCCCGTTTCACTAAACTTCATACGACTAAAATGTTCGTAAGTGCAAATTTAGGATCGTCTGGAAATTGTAATTGATAAATTTACATTTATTGAACACATGCAGCATATGCTCAATAAATGTAAATCCAAAAATTGTTTACAAGAAAACATTGTTAATGTGAAATTTACAGACCATCATAATTTTGCACTTACGAAAATTACCCAGACAGGTGCCCGCGATGGGGCGGGGCAACCAATAAGTTAGTTATCGTTCACATATTGATTTTTTAATAAACTAAGTTCTCGCTCGCTAGCGCTCGTTACGAAATTGATTTATTAAAAATGCAATATGTGAACTCTAATTATTACATATTGATCAGAATTATATGAAAATCTGTTTTTGTCTCGCCCAGGAAGTGTGATTATAAAACGTTCTGACCATCTATTAATTATAATTGTGATCCACTAGTATTGTCATTGGCCAAAATGCTTCTCGATCAGACACCTCTAGTATTGTATTGCTTAAGGACCCGTTCTCGAAGTCCGCCATATGTGTGTGTTCCAGCCATCAGCCAGTTTCACCTGTTCTATCGTTTGTTAAAGAACTCAAAATGTGAAGTAGAACATATGATATAATGTAGCTAATCACTTGTAGAAAAGCCAGGAGAACGGACTCCTATCAATTATATGGCACCAAACGGTAAAATATGTCCGTTTTCTGGACAGGTTTGTGCCTGTGTTTTTAAAAATATTAACCACCATTATAAATAGTTTCATACACAGACGATCGCACGGTGTATCACTTTTATCTGGCAAACCACACGGCATATACCATATATACCCACTACTGTACTATAGTATTAGCTATCAAATCCAGTGACATTTAAGCAGTTACCTGCGTGTATTGTCCCTGGTGTCTACTCGCCTATTATGCGAGTAGATATGGCTTTACATATGGGTAACGTGTACACTAACATAGGCTGTGCATCAGATTGAAAAGTTTACACATCTTGTTTTTTTTTCAGATTGATGGGAGAAATGCTCAGATATCTCGTCTTTTGTATAGTTTGCTGGCATAATATTTATAGCTTGCCGTTGTCATATCTGTCGATTATGTATTATTGTCATATTATTTGCTGTATGTGTCAAACGCACGAAGTGGTGAAACTGTACGATGACTTGTAAATACAAAGATGGCGGAGATGGAAACTCAATGCTCCATATAGTATACAGTAACCAGACAATATTCACATATGTTATATTCATATATCACACCACTCTTATGCAGCAATTATCACTGAAGTCAAGTGTATCAGTCTATGACCTACTACCTACAGCAGTGATAGAAAAGTAAATGTAATTTTGCATTGTATATATTTTCATAACTTTAAAACAACGGTCTGAAACGGTGCGACTGTTATTCGCTTGAGTATATATGCATTGTGTAACCGTCTCCATTCTGCTTGCAGGATCACGAACACATTCACGTATTACGGACTCGGCCTGACGTCTGCCAGTCTGTTTGGTAACCGCTACGTGAACTATTTCCTGGTCGGGGTGGTGGAATATGGGTCGGCGTTCGCCGAGTTCATGCTGCTCAACAGGTAGTTTGGTGGACACAATAATGCCACAATAAATGAGATTACGTGTGAGTGTATTGTATGCGTATTATACAGTCGGAAAACTTAATGTGTTTTAGTTTCAATTTATGGACTGTAAGGGGACGTTTCACTAAACTTCGTACGACTAAAATGTTCTTAAGTGCAAATTCAGGATCGTCTGGAAAATTCAATTGATGGATTTACATTTATTGAACATAGGCTGCCTATGCTCAATAAATGTAAATCCAATAACTGTTTACAAGAAAACATTGTTAATGTGAAATTTACAGACTATCATAATTTTTCACTTACGAATATTTGAGTCGTATGAAGTTTAGTGAAACGGCACCCAGATGATTTATTAGTATAGCAACGGAGAACGACTTATTTTACTTTGTACCAGAAAGCACAATGTGTGAAGCTATACCATTTATTTTCAAGATGCATGATCACGTGGTTACAACAACAACAACGTCGCCCTCCAAAGTAAGTATTATTTGATATTTTCCTTAATATGCAACGGATTTTTATGAAATATGGCGCAGCAAACGCGTCTTCATGAGATGCATTTGGTGGTCCATGGAGTTTGGTACATACTTATGTCTGGGCGAAAATACAGAGACCACCAACTGCAGCTTAACAAGACGCGTTTGATGCGCCATATTTCATCAAAATCCATTACGTAATAAGGACAATATAAAAGAATACGTACTTTCAATCGGATGGATTCTGGAAGTTTCACTTGTTGTGGATGTTAGTACCACGTGATCATACAACTTGATTTTTACCACGCGGAATGTGTTTCTGTGTCTTGATTGTAAAAATATATGTTAAACAATACAACACGTCGGAGATTATTTTGAACTTGAAGTTGAACAAACTTCGCTACGATATCCGGTATTCGTTAAGTTATTTGGTTGAACACTATAACAACCTAGCTATTATATTTCAGAATCGGGCGTAAGAAGACGGTCATGTTAATGTTCAGTGTAGCAGCTACCGGACTTATCTGCTCCACTATGCTCAAAACATACGCAGGTATCATAAACAGTTCTCCGTCTCCTTGTAGTATTGTATGCGCGCTGTTGGCTTTCCTTGAATGTTATGATGCATGTTTGCAGTAACTCTTCTGTATCGTCCAGTTAGGATGCATTTGCACTTTGTATTCTCTATTAAATTCCTGATTAGCCCAATGTGAATCAGTTATACCTGTTGTATGCGCGAGACGCTGTTTATCTGGTCATATACTTAAAGGTACATGCTCACGCAGTAGGTGCCAAAATGTTCTTTATAGGAATTAAATAAGTGTATAAGTATGTCACTATTCCACCAGTTCTAAAAATTACGAGTGCCCGTTATACAAATATAATCATTTATTAATTATCAATTTACTTAAGAAGAAGAAGAATGATTTATTTGACTTAAACTGAATACAGTTCCTCGTCATGAAACAAAATACAATCAATATAATACATGATAGGTATGAGTGAACATGAGCTGAGATGGATTGCAAGGTAAATGCTGTTCTAGAGGGTGAATTTTTCTGTTCTGATAACTGTCAATGTTGAATAGGTATATACAATGACCAGCACTTATTTGGTAGATACATGCAATGTATACTTAATGCGAGTTGTATTCTGACAAAGTGGGCCATGCCACAACCGCGACCAGCATACATCCCAGCCAGCCTGCGTATTCACACTCTGACAAGGATGTAGACTGATCAGGAGCAGGTCCCATTACTGTTAGCGACGCCCGGCGGTAACAGTCTATTTTTATAATGTGCGTGGACGACGACTTTCACATCACGGCTTGCGGTGCGCATGCGCAGTATACTACGCGCGTCAGTAGGCTTCCCAATATGTAAACAAGTATATCAACATGTCGAAACGTCCAGGACTGAAATTGTATGTAACGGCGTCGGCCAAAACAAAGGCGAAATGTCTGAGGGACAGGCAGTACAGAGAGAGAGAAAGTGGTTAATATTAGCGACCAGATGTCCAAATGGAAAGAGTTACGTGGAGATTTAGATTTGGACTCGAACAGAGAGTTTTCTTCTCAACTTCCGATACTTTACTGCGCATGTCAAATATGTGATATGATTGACCGTGTCAAGTGACGCGTATTGGTAAAAATAGCACGAGGTCGGAAAATACCCTTTCTGGTCGCGGCATACAAAATGCGATTTAACACCAATTAACACGCGCGGTAATTAAAAATAACTCGTTAGTGGGTAGACAAATGGCTCATATAAGGCATGACAGAAAATGAAAAGTAGTAGTACAGTGTAACCTGCTGCGTGGGCATGTACCTTTAAAGACACTTACAGATAACTACAGATACTCTTCTGGTAGAAGGTCGATATCATCGTCGTGTGTGACCAGCTCGTCGTTTTTGCCACTTAATAATATTTCTTGTGCGGTATTTATTTGCAGAGGTTCTTTATAACTAATATGTATTGGTTGGTCTTTAAGGAATGTATCTAACAGTATTTAAAAGAGTGAACATTATTAGGTTCTACGACTTATTCAACGTGACTATTTTCTAATGTTTAAGCATGATATTTTCTTGTAAAGTTTATATTTATGTCTTCTTATATATATGTGTGTAGTATGATCATTTCTGAGTCCAATTAATTCAGATACATAAGTGTCGCATTGTCCTGTTAATATTGTATATACATGTATTTAAATTAGATCTCCACGTATTCGTCGATATGACAATGTTGGAAGGTTTATAACTGAATCGTTCTTCATATGAAAGATATGAAAGATCATGCCTTTGTGGAACCAATTTTGTAACCACTCTCCGATCATTTTTAAGAATTTCAAGGTGTTTCAGTAAGTGTGGATTCCAAACTTGGTTTGCGTATTCTACTTGTGGCATCACCAAACCAATGATGTACATACTGTTCTATATAAATATTTGTCAATGTAATCAAATGTTTTTCTAATGACGCCCATTGCAGAGTTGGCTTTATTAATTTTATCATGTATATCTTGTTTAAATGATTATTTAATGTCAATAACGATACGAATACAATTTTCACTTGTTGTGATGCACATTGAAATAAGATTTTCTGTAAGTTTATAATCAAATTTGTCTACGTTATTTCTTGCGATTCTCACTGTCTTGCATTTGCATGGATGAACATTTAATAACCACTTCTGTGACCATTCTTTCAATAGGTCTCTTTCTCGTTGAAGTCTTTAATATTATGTCATAGTATTTGTTTCCTTGAATGCTTCAGTGTCATCGGCAACTAAGAACACATCACTTTCATTGGATATAGATACATGTGTGTCGTTTATATCAATAACAAACAGTATTGGCCCTTCTTCGTGAGGAATTCCACTTGTAATATGTCTCCATTGAGAGATGTCTACATTAACCACCACTCTCCGCTATCTATCGTAGAAATTCCCGTATCCATTTTTTATTTGATGAATTTCTATGAAACATTGTATTGCGAAAACAAAATTCATATGGATATTTAACGGCGGTTGAGGAACTGGGGGAGGAGTCGAAAAACGAAAAAGTTTGGAAGCTGACTGTAAAATCTTGCTAGATAGCTTGGAAATGGTGTAACAAAGAAAACAAAAGTTAGATTATGAAAATCGATCCACACATTTCAAAAGTATTTAAAAAAATATGTTTAGTCCCCACGCTAAATTGCCTATTATTTTTCAGCAATAAAATCAATATTTGATGGAATTTCGTCAAACAATTTGTTTGGGGGATGGTGACGTATTTGTTATTGTTGAAAATATAGTTACATTTAATACTTTATACTGTGTTAAATAGTCAATCGTCGTCGGCATCAAAATGTGGAACAGACAGTAATATTGATGTATATATACCTTCCTCTGTTTGCATATTCCTTCTTGAAGTTTAATGGCACCATTTCATATCCATCAATACTATATTCTGATAATTGTCTTTTAAATCTAATGTGTTTTGGTTTCACATCTGTAAACGCTAACATAACAATTTCTCCTGCTCCTACAAGCTAGCTTGCTCTAAATTCGCAAAGTTTATCAACATTGAAGTATCAATATTTGTAAACAAAACGTTAAAATCAGTTGCACAATTTACAACCTTCTGGTTGCTCCGCCTATCTAACCTACAATATACACTTATTGTCTTTTGAGGAGGTGTACATGATATTTACGGACCTGAGAAAAGTGATGTTCACCGACGCCGAAGTGTACATTTCATGTACACGGACTCAAAAGTCAATAATTGTTTTAGTATATGACATTACCACGACTATTAAGAAATGGTCACTAAAAGTGTAAATACAATAACAATTAGTTGTATCAGTACCGTATTTATTTATCATGTGATCCATTTAATTGGCGTCAGATTTACGCATGCGCTCTAATGAGGTGAACACTATGTTTGTTTACATGAATAAACCGGTCTCGCGGTCCAAGAGTGCTTATTCGTGTAAACAAACCGTTCAGATGTCTACATTCAATTTGTAAATAATCACGTGGCCGTATTTCGGCCAATGAGAATGACTGAAATACCTAGTCATAAAATATTAATATTCGCTGACTGTTCCAAGGCGTCCCGGCTATCACGTCTTTGTGTGTCATACATCGGTGTGTTTTGCTGCATATTATGAACTATACTTATAAGTACGTTGGTATTAATTATATACACGATTTCTATTCAATTAACTACATATGTACAGTTTATAGTTTACTGACGCTATGACCATATACTATCATTAAAGACTCTTGTGACCCCGGATCATCCTATGGTTCATGCATAATTGCTTCGTAAATGTGATGGGATGTATGCGTAACATATATGTGAACATTATCTTCTTGCTATATGTATATAATTACACGGTGCATGAATTTTCTATGTCGGCCATCTCAGTGTATACAAGCCATCGGCCGGTTTTACCTATTGTGGCGTTTCACACATACCACTAATAATATGAATACAATTTGGTGCAACATGACCTGAAGACATTAGAGAGCTATGCGTTGTTTTCATCAACTTTATACACAAAGTGTGTTGCCCATTTGTTAAAATATTCTCATTCTCATAGCTGTAGTATGCGTCCTAATAAAATAATTATTCTCGTTTGAGTCGGTGTACACGAGATTTACAGACAATCCTCAGGTCCGAAAATCTCGTGTACACCTCCTCAAAAGACAATACTTGTATAATATATCGTTAACTTATTACGTTTATTTTCACTCCACGACTCGGGCCTTGTTTACTGCTTATACTATGGCCGGATTCGTTTTAAAAGTAAGCCAAATATCATAAAAATAAATAACAAGCTCTGAAAATAAACAAGGAAACCCGTCCCTAAAAACACATATATACAGATGGTCTTGAGTGACGTTTTTTTAAACTTCACTTGTGTTCCTCCCATATTTATGTATTGTTTTGAATACTGACTATCACATCTTAATATTTAACTTCAGATGGCAACACGACAATGCTGAGTCTGTCCGTCGTGTTTTATCTGCTGGGTAAACTCGCTATCACTGCGGCATTCAGTGGCACGTTCCTGTACACGCCGGAACTCTACCCCACCAACCTCAGGTATACACCACCATACCCCCATCAACCTCAGTTATACACCACAATACCCCACCAACCTCAGGTATACACCACACCACACCACCAAACTCGGGTATACTCCACCCTACCCCACCAACCTCAGGTATACACCACCCAACCCCACCAACCTCGGGCATACAACACCCTACCCCACCAACCTCAGGTATACACCACCCAACCCCACCAACCTCGGGCATACACCACCCTACACCACCAACCTCAGGTATACACCACACTACTCCATCAACCTCAGGTATAACCCAACCCCACCAACCTCGGGTCTACACCACCCTACCCCACCAACCTCGGGTATACACCACCCAACCTCACCAACCTCGGGTATACACCACCCTACCTCACCGACTACACCACCCTACCCTACCAACCTCGGGTATACACCACCCTACCCCACCAACCTTGGGTATACATCACCCTACCCTACCAACCTCATGTATACACCAACCTACCCCACCAACCTCAGGTATACACCACCCTGCGCCACCAACCTCAGGTATACACCACCCTACCCCACCAACCTCTGGTATACACCACATTACCCCACCAACCTCAGGTATACACCACCCTACACCACCAACCTCAGGTATAACCCAACCCCACCAACTACACACTACTCCATCAACCTCAAGGTATAAACCCAACCCCACCACCAACCTCGGGTCTACACCACCCTACCCCACCAACCTCGGGTATACACCACCCAACCTCACCAACCTCGGGTATACACCACCCTATCCCACCAACCTCATGTATACACCACCCTACCCCACCAACCTCAGGTATACACCACCCTACCCCACCAACCTCGGGTATACACCACCCTACCCCACCAACCTCAGTACACCACCCTACCCTACCACCCCAACCGGGTCGGGTATACACCACCCTACCCACCCCAACCAACCAACCTCAGGTATACACCCCACAGTATACCCCACCAACCTCGGTATACACCAACCTACCCCCACAACCTCGGAATACACCACCCTACCTACCCTAACCAACCTCGGGTATACACCACCCTACCCACCAACCCCAGGTATACACCGCCCAACCCCACCAACCTCAGGTATACACCACCCTAAACCCCACCAACCTCAGGTATAACACCACACTACCCCACCAACCACCCCGGTAAGACACCTACCCACCACCCTCACCAACCTCAGTTATACAACCATTAACAACACCACCAACCACCCCACCAACCTCGGGTATATACACCAACCCCCTACCCCACTAACCTCAGGTTATACACCACCCTACCACACCAACCTCAGTATTACACAACCCCACCCCACCAACCCCCAGGTATACACCACCCTAACCCCACCCCACCAACCTCAGGTATACACCACCCTAAGAACCCACCAACCGGCACGTATACACCACCCTAACCCCACCAACCTCGGGTATAACGGTATACACCCAACCCCACCCCAACCAACTCGGGTCATACACCACCCTACCCCACCAACCTCAGGTATACCACCACACTACCCCACCAACCTCGGGTATATATCCACCCTAAAAACCCCAACTCCCCCACCAATCCTAAGGTATACACCACACTACCCACCCCCACCCACCAACCTCAGGTATAATCCAACCCCACCAACCTCCCGGGTATACACCACCCTAACCCGAAACCCCACACCAACCTCAGGTATGATCACCACCCTACCACCAACCTCTGGTATACACACCACCCTACCCCACCAAACCGGTCAGGTATACACCACAGATACCCACCAACCTCAGGGTATACACCACCCTACCCCCTACCAACCTCGGTATACACCACCCTAACCCTCACCAACCTCAGGTATAACCACACCACCCTACCCCCACCAACCTCGGGTAAACACCACCCAACCCACCATCCTCGGGCATACACCCACCCTACCCCACCAACCTCCTCAGTATACACCACACTACCCCCAAGGGACCACCCCACCCAACCCCCCCCTCGGGTATACACCACCAGGGTATAACATCCAACCCCCACCAACCTCAGGTATACACCACTACTACCCCACCAACCTCAGGTATAATCCAACCCCTACCAACCTCGGTATACACCACCCTATCCCCACCAACCTCAGGTATACACCTACCCTACCCCACTACCTCATGGAATACACCACCCTACCCCACCACTCAGGTATAACACCGCCCAAACCACCAAACCCACACACCAACCTCAGGTATGCACCACCCTACCCCACCAACCTCAGGTATACACCACACTACCCCACCAACGTCGGGTATACACCACCCTACACCCCCACCAACCAACATGCATACACCAACCTACCCCCTCCAACCTCAGTTATACAACCACCCTACCCCACCAACCCCCCAGGTTGACATCACCATACCCCAGCAACCCCAGATATGCACCACACCACCCCTCCAACCTCGGGTATACACCACCCTACCCCACCAACCTCAGGTATACACCACCCTACCCCCCCACCAACCTCGGGTATACACGACCCTACCACCAACCCCAGACCCCATACACCACCACCACCCCACCCCCCCAACCTCGGGTATGCACAACCCCTACCCCACCAAAACCTCGGGTAGGACACCACCCTACCCCACCAACCTACAGGTATACCACCCAGCATCCACCCCACCAACCTCAGGTATACACCATCCTACCTCACCGACTTCAGGTATACACCACCCTACCCTACCAACCCTCACCCGTATACACCACCCTACCCCCACCAACCTTGGGCATACATCACCCTACCCTATCCAACCAACCTCATGAATACACAACCTACCCCACCAACCTCAGGTATAACACCCCCACCTGGGGCGCGCCAACGACCTGAGGTATACACCACCCTCCCACCCCACCAACCTCTGGTATACCAACCCACACCCCTCAACCTTACGGGGAATACACACCCTAACCCCACAACCTCAGGTATACACCACCCTACTCCACCTCCGTATACACCACCCACCCCAACCAACCTCAGGTGTTACACCACCCTACCCCCACCAACTACAAGGTATACAATAACCCCACAACCAATAACCTCCCAGACCCACATACTATCTGGTAACCACCACCCTACCCTCAACCAACCCAGGTATACACCACCTAACCCCACCAACCTCCCGGTAATACACCAACTACCCCACAACCTCGGTATACACCACCCTACTACCACCAACCTCAGTTATTTACACCACCTACCCCCCAACCAACCTCAGGTACAACACCACCCTACCGCCACCAACCTGAGGTATACACCACCCTACCCCCACCAACCAACTGGTATACACCACTCACCACTCCCCACCAACCTCAGGTATAAAACCCCACAACCTACCCCTCCAACCTCAGTTATACACCAACCATACCCAACATATACACCACCCTACCCCCCCACAACCTGGTATAACACCACCCTACCCCGCCAACCTCGGTATACACCACCCTACACCAACCCAGGTACAACATAACTTCCCCCAACCCAAGTATACACCACACACCAACCTCGGTATACCACCACCCCTACCCCCCCCCAACCAAATCAGGTATACACCACCCTAACCTCCCGGTATACACCAACCCTACCCCCACCAACAGTATACACCCACCCACCCACCACCAACCTCGGGTATACCCCACCAACCACCCCCTACACCTCGGGCATACACCACCCTACCCCCACCAACCCAGGTATACACCGCACTACCCCCACCAACTCGGTATACACCACCCATACCCCACCAACCTCAGGTATACACCACATACGCCACCAACCTCAGGTATACACCAACCTACCCCAACCCCAACCAATCCCAGGTTTAGTACTTACCACCCTACCCCACCAACCCAGATATACCCTCACACCCCACCCAAACCAACGACCTCGGGTATACACCACCCCTTACCCCACCAACCTCGGGCATACACCAACCCTTACCCCACCAACCTCAGGTATACACCACCACTACCACCACCAACCTCGGGTATATACACCGACCCCCCAACCCTCAGGTATACCAACCACACTACCCACCAATCCACCCTATTATCCAACCCCACCTAACCCTGGGTATACACCACCCCTACCCCATCCAACCTCTGGGTATACACCACCCAACCCCACCCCCCCAATTTCCTCGGGCATACACCACCCTCCCACCCACCAACCATCAGGTATACACCCAGTATCCCCCAACCTCGGGTATACAAACAACCCTTACCCTACCTTCCTCGGGTATACACCACCCATACCACCACCAACCCTCAGGTATACACCACCCTACCCCACCTACCTCCCACCAACTCAGGTACTCAATCCCAACCCACCATCCTCCGGGCATACAACCACCCTACCCCACCAAACCCCAGGTATACAACCGCCCAAAAGCCCCACCACCTCAGGTATGCACCACCCTACCCCACAACCTCAGGTATATTACACCACACTAAAACCCCACCAAACCTCGGGTTATACACCACAATATACCCACCAACCTCAGGTATTTACACCACACTAACCCACCCAACCTCAAGGTATAATCCACCCAACCCCCCAACTTCGGGTATACACCACCCTACTCCCCAACCAACCACAGGTATACCCACCACCCTACCCACCAAACCTCGGGTAGTACACCACCAATACATCCCTAAGCCCCTACCAAGCCTCGGGCATATCACCACCCTTACCCCACCCAAACCTCAGGTATTACCACCCACACTAGCCCCCACCCAACCTAGGGTAGTTACACCACCCTACCCCACCAACCTCAGGTGTACAACCACATAACCCAACCCCCAACGGCAGGTAGAATCCCAACCCCACCAACCTCGGGTATTTACACCCACCCTAACCCCACCGAACCTCAGGTATACACCACCCTAACCCCAACCAACCACGGGTTAGACACCACCCTACCAACCCCTACCAAACCTCAGGGTATTACACCCACAAATAACCCCACCAAACCTCGGGTAGACACCAACAAGACCCTTACCATAAACCTCGAGTTTACACACCCACCCGTACCTCCACCAAGAACCTAATGGTATACACCACCCTACCCCCGACCATAACCCCAGGTTAGACACCACCCCCAACCACACCATCCTCAAGGTATACACCACCCCCTACCCCACCAACCTCCAATGTATACACCACACTAAACCCCACCAAAACGTCGGGTATACACACCCTTACCCCCCACCCAAACCCCATGTATTTACCACCCACCCTACCCCGCCCAACCTCAGTTAGTTACACCACCCTACCCACCAACCCCAGGTTGAGACATCACCCATACACCATCAAACCCCAGATTATACACCCACACCACCCCTCCAACCTTCGGGTATTACACCACCGCCCTACCCCCCCACAACAACCTTAGGTGATACACCACCCTACCCACCATCCTAAACCTCAGGTATACACCTACCCTACCCCACCTAACCCCCAGAGTAGACACCACACCACCCCACCTAACCTCGGGGTAATACCACCACCCTTACCCCACCAAACCTCGGTTATTATACCAACCTCCCTTATCCACAACCAAAACCTCAGATATTTACAGGCAGCCAACCCCCCCACCAAACCTCAGGTATGCACCATTCCTACCTCACCTGACTACACCCCACCCCCTTATCCCTACTAACCAAACTCGGGGTTTTAAAACACCCACCCACCCCATCAACCTGGGTATAACCCCATCACCCTTACCCATACCAACCTCCCATGTATACCCCAACCTACCCCTACCCCAACCATCCTAGGGTATTACACCACCCTGCGACCACCAACCTGAAAGGGGGTATTACCCACCTCACCCTACCCCACCAACTTGGTATACACCCATCATTACCCCACCAACCTCAGGTAGACACCACCCATAACTCCACCAACCTCAGTTTATACACCACCCATACCCCACCAACCCTAGATATACCCCACCACCACCCCCAACCCAACAACTTCTTGGTTTACACCACCAACAAACCCCACCAACCCTCAGGTATACACCACCCGACCCTACCAACTACAGGTATTACACCACCCTACCCAAACCAACCTCAGGTACTACACTACCCTACCCCACCAAACCCCCAGGTATTAAATACCACCCGACCCACCAAACCTCTGGGTATTAACCACCAAGTTACCCCACCAAACCCTCAGGTACTACACCACCCTACCCCACCAACCTCAGGTATACACCACACTAACCCCACAACCTAGGGGTATACACCACCCCTTACCCAAACCCCAACCCTCAGGTATACACCACCCACTAATCCCCCACCAAACTCAGGGTATACACCAACCCTACCCTAACCCCCCCCAACCTCGGGTTTTATTACCACCCACCTCCTAACCTCCCCACCAACCTCAGGATATACACCACCCTAACCCCACCAAACCTGGGTATTCAAAACCACCTCCCTAAACCCCACCAAATCCTCGGGCTACACCACCCTACCCACCAACCTCAAGGTATACACCACACTTAACCCACCAACCTCGGGTAAACACCACCATACCCCCACCAACCTCAGGGATACACCACACTATCCAACCAACCTCAGGTTATTAATCCAACCCCCCAACCTCGGGTATACACCACCCTATTCCCACCAAACCTCAGGTATACACCAACCCTAAAAACCCCACCAACCCCGGGTTATACCCACCCTACCCCCACCCCACCAACCCCAAGGTATACACCGCCCAACCCCACCAACCTCAGGGATGCACCACCCTACCACCAAACCTCAGGTTAATACCCCCCACCACAACCTACCCCAACCCCCCTCCCACCTAAAAGGGTAACCACCACAATAACCCACCAACCTCCAGGTAACACCACACTTACCCCA
Source organism: Conchocele bisecta (assembly GCA_029237695.1). NCBI lineage: Eukaryota > Metazoa > Mollusca > Bivalvia > Lucinida > Thyasiridae > Conchocele > Conchocele bisecta. Next base: position 153,519,827 of record CM055266.1, read on the forward strand.
ACCAACCCCAAGGTATTAATCCAACCCCCACCAACTTCCGGGTATACACCCACCCACCCCAACCAAACCACAGGTATACCACCAACCCTACCCCACCAACCTCGGGTATACACCACCCAACCCCACCAACTCCGGGCCATCCACCCACCACCCAACCCCCCCAAACCTCCAGGGAATTTTACCCACACTACCCCCCAACCTCGGGTATACACCACCCTACCCCACCAACCTCAGGTGTTACACCCACACTACCCCACCAACGCCAGGTATAATCCAACCCCACCAACCTCGGGTATAACCAACCACCCTCCCCACCTCAGGTATACAACCACCCTACCCCACCAACCTCGGTTTTATTACACCAGAAATAGGTATTTTTTTTTTAAAACCACCAATACCCCACCAACATGGTAATACCCACCAACCATACACCCTACCCCTACCAACCTCAGTATTACACCACCCTACCTCACCAACCTAAGGTTATACACCACCCTACCCCACCCAAACCCCAGGTTACACCACCCAACCCACACCAACCCAGGTATACACCACCCTCCCAACCAACCTCATGTTATACACCACACTACCCCACCCAACGTCGGGTATACACCACCCTCCCCCACCCCCCAACCCCATGTTTAACCACCCACCCACCCCGCCAACCTCAAGTTAAAACCAACCACCCTACCCCACCAACCCCGGTTGACCATCACCATACTCCGCAACCCCAGAATAACCAACCCACCAACCCCCCCTCCAACCCTCGGGTTATACCACCCCTAAAACCCCCCCCAACCCCAGGTATACACCACCCTAAACCCCACCAACCTCAGATACACCACCCAACCCCACCAACCCCAGATATAAACCACACCACCCCACCAACCCGGGTATAACCCACCCCTACCCACCAACCCCGGTTATTTTACACCACCCTATCCACCAACCCAGTTATAAAGCATCCAACCCCCACCAAACCTCGGTATGCCCAATCCTACCTCACCGACTACACCCACCCCTACCCTACCAACCTGGGTATACACCACCCAAACCCCAACAACCCTTGGGTAACATCACCCTACCCTACCCAACCTTATGTATACACCAACCTACCCCCACCAACCTAGGTATACACCACCCTGCCCAACCAACCTGAGGTATACACCCTCCCTACCCCCACCAACCCTCTGGTTTACACCACATTACCCCACCAACCTCAGGTATACACCACCCCTACTTCCACCAACCCTCAGTTAAACACCACCCTACCCACCAAACCCCTAGTATAAACACCACACCACCCCAAACAACTTCTGGTTATACCCAACCAACAACCCCACCTAACCTCAGGTTTACCACCCCCTACCCTTACCAACTACAGGTATACACCACCCTACCCCCAACCCCCAGGTATCCCCACCTAACCTAACCCCACCAACCCCAGGTATATACCATCCACCCCAACCAACCTCTAGTATACACCACATTACCCCACCAACCTCGGGTATACACCACCCTACCCCACCAACCTCAAGGTAACACCACCTACCCACCACCCGGGATACCCACCACCCCCTACCCCCACCAACCTCAGGTATACCACCACTACCACAACCTCCAGGTATTAATCCAAACCCCCCCCCCCCCCCCACAACCCGGGTAACACCACCCTAACCCCCAACCCTAAGATATACCACCACCTACCCCACCAACCTCGGGTATACAACACCCAACCCCACCAACCTCGGGCATACACCCACCACCAACCTCAGGTATATACCACACTACCCCACCAAATCGTTATAACGCCAACCCTACCCCCACCAACCTCAGGTATAACACCACACTTACCCCACCAACCTCAGGTATAATCCCCCCACCCCACCACCCGGGTTATAACACCCACCCCTACCCCTAACCTAGGGTGGGTACCACCAACCCTCCCCCACCAACCTCGGTATACACCACCCTACCCCACCATCCTCGGGCATACACCACCCTACCCCACCAACCTCAGGTATACACCACACTACCCCACCAACCTCGGGTATACACCACCATACCCCACCAACCTCAGGTATACACCACACTACCCCACCCCACCAACCTCGGGTATACGCCACCCTACCCCACCAACCTCAGGTATACACCACACTACCCCACCAACCTCAGGTATAATCCAACCCCACCAACCTCGGGTATACACCACCCTACCCCACCAACCTCAGGTATACACCACCCTACCCCACCAACCTCGGGTATACACCACCCAACCCCACCATCCTCGGGCATACACCACCCTACCCCACCAACCTCAGGTATACACCACACTACCCCACCAACCTCGGGTATACACCACCATACCCCACCAACCTCAGGTATACACCACACTACCCCACAAACCTCAGGTATAATCCAACCCCACCAACCTCGGGTATACACCACCCTATCCCACCAACCTCAGTTATACACCACCCTACCCCAACAACCTCGGGTATACACCACCCTACCCCACCAACCCCAGGTATACACCGCCCAACCACACCAACCTCAGGTATGCACCACCCTACCCCACCAACCTCATGTATACACCACACTACCCCACCAACGTCGGGTATACACCACCCTACCCCCACCAACCCCATGCATACACCAACCTACCCCCGCCAACCTCAGTTATACACCACCCTACCCCACCAACCCCAAGTTGACATCACCATACCCCAGCAACCCCAGATATGCACCACACCACCCCTCCAACCTCGGGTATACACCACCCTACCCCACCAACCTCAGGTATACACCACCCTACCCCACCAACCTCGGGTATACACGACCCTACCCACCAACCCCAGATATTCACAACCACCCCACCAACCTCTGTAAACACACCCTCCACCCCACCAACCTCGGGATGCACACCCTACACCACCCTCCCGGGTACACCAACCCTACCCCACCAACCTCAGGTATACAGCATCCAACCCCACCAACCTCAGGTATACACCATCCTACCTCACCGACTTCAGGTATACACCACCCTACCCTACCAACCTCGGGTATACACCACCCTACCCCACCAACCTTGGGTATACATCACCCTACCCTACCAACCTCATGAATACACCAACCTACCCCACCAACCTCAGGTATACACGACCCTGCGCCACCGACCTGAGGTATACACCACCCTACCCCACCAACCTCTGGTATACACCACACTACCCCATCAACCTCAGGTATACACCACCCTACTCCACCGACCTCAGTTATACACCACCCTACCCACCAATCCTAGATATACACCACACCACCCCAACAACCTCAGGTATACACCACCCTACCCTACCAACTACAGGTATATACCACCCTATCCACCAACCTCAGGTTTACACCAACCTACCCCCAACCAACCCCTCAACACCCTCAGGTACACACCACCCTGCGCCACCAACCTGAGGTATACACCACCCTACCCCACCAACCTCTGGTATACACCACATTACCCCACCAACCTCAGGTATACACCACCCTACTCCACCAACCTCAGTTATACACCACCCTACCCACCAACCCTAGATATACACCACACCACCCCAACAACTTCGGGTATACACCACACCACCCCACCAACCTCAGGTATACACCACCCTACCCTACCAACTACAGTTATATACCACCCTACCCACCAACCTCAGGTATACACCACCCTACCCCACCAACCCCAGGTATACACCACCCTACCCCACCAACCTCTGGTATACACCACATTACCCCACCAACCTCAGGTATACACCACCCTACCCCACCAACCTCAGGTATACACCACACTACCCCACCAACCTCGGGTATACACCACAATACCCCACCAACCTCAGGTATACACCACACTACCCCACCAACCTCAGGTATAATCCAACCCCACCAACCTCGGGTATACACCACCCTACCCCACCAACCTCAGGCAGGTATACACCACCCTACCCCACCAACCTCGGGTATACACCACCCAACCCCACCAACCTCGGGCATACACCACCCTACCCCACCAACCTCAGGTATACACCACACTACCCCACCAACCTCGGGTATACACCACCCTACCCCACCAACCTTAGGTGTACACCACACTACCCCACCAACCTCAGGTATAATCCAACCCCACCAACCTCGGGTATACACCACCCTACCCCCACCACCTCAGGTATACCCACACCTATACCCTACCCCACCAACCTCGGGTATACACCACCCTACCACCAATCTCAGGTATACACCACCCTACCCCACCAACCTCATGTATACACCACTCCCCACCACGGGTCGTCGGGTATACACCACCCTACACACCAACCCCATGTTATACACACCCTACCAACCCCCGCCAACCTCAGTATACATCCACCCTACACCCCACCAACCCTAGGTTGACATCACCATACTCCAGCAACCCCAGATATACACCACACCACCCCTCCAACCTCGGGTATACACCACCCTGCCCCCCCCCCCCAACAACCTCAGGTATAACACCACCCTACCCCACCAACCTCAGGTATACACCACCCTACCCCACCAACCCCTCCAAGGGTTAACCCCAACTCCCTACCCCCACCAACCCCCCAGATATACACCAACCCACACCACATAGCACCACCAACCTCGGTATACACCACCCTACCCCACCAACCTCGGTTATACACCACCCTATCACACCAACCTCAGATATACAGCATCCAACCCCACCAACCTCAGGTATGCACCATCCTACCATCCACCGACTACACCACCCTACCCTACCACCTACTGGTATACACCACCCTACACCCCACCAACCTTGGTATATACATCACCCTACCCTACCAACCTCCATGTATACACACCAACTACCCCACCAACCTCAGGTATATCCACACCACCTGCGCCACCAACCTGAGGTATATACACCACCCTACACCCCACCAACCTCCTGGTATACACCACATTACCCCACCAACCTCAGGTATACACCACCTACTCCACCAACCTACAGTTATACTACCACCCTACCCTCCCCACCAACCCTAGTATACACCACACACCACCAACAACATTCGTATACACCACAACTACCCCACCAACCCCTCAGGTGGATACACCACCTCCCTACCCTACCAACCTACTAGGTATACACCACCTCCCTACACCCACCACCTAGGTATACACTACACCCTACACCACCAACCCCAGTGGTATACACCCTCCACACCACCTCTGGATATACACCACACCCTTACCCCACCAACCTCAGGTATACACCACCCTACACCACCCTACCCCACCAACCTCAGGTATACACCACACTATCACACCAACCTCAGGGTATACACCACCCTACCTACCTAACCGTACAACCCGGGTATAACCCCCCACCACATCACTACCCCTACCAACCTCATGGTATACCATAACCTCAGGACCCCACCACCTCGGGTATAACCACCAACCACACCACCCTACCCCACCAACCTCAGATATAACACCACCCACCACCAACCCTATCCCCACCAACCTGGGCGGTATACAGCCACCCTACCCCACCAACCTCAGGTAGGACACCACACTACCACCACCAACAGGTATAACTCCAACTCCAACCCCACCAACCTCGGGTATACACCACCCTACCCCACCAACCTCAGGTACCCTACCCACCACCCTACCCTACCCCCACCAACCTCGGGTATACACCACCCTACCCACCAACCTCAGGTATATCATCCACAAGTACCCCACCAACCTCAGGGTATACACCAACCTGGGTATACACCACCCTACCACCAACATCGGGTATACACCACCTACCTCACCTAACCTCAAGGTATACACCACCCTACCCCACCAACCCCAGCTTTACACCGCGCAACCACACCAACCTCAGGTATACACCACCCTACCCCACCAACCTCATGTATACACCACACTACCCCACCAACGTCGGGTATACACCACCCTACCCCCACCAACCCGATGTATACACCACCCTACCCCCGCCTACCTCAGTTATACACCACCCTACCCCACCAACCCCAGGTTGACATCACCATACCCCAGCAACCCCAGATATACACCACACCACCCCTCCAACCTCGGGTATACACCACCCTACCCCACTGTCACAGGTTTGGTCGACATGATTGATCGAAGCTACACAACGCACCGGAGCACAGTGAACAACATAACGATAGTGGACATACAATAATTTATCCTTGTAGTAAAATCAATACATGTAATAATGTCACGTGATATACACAAACAGCTCTAAGATTGTGTCCTTTTATACTAGTGATATAATGTCATTTCTTCTCTCGATCACAAGTAATGATGCGTAATGATTCTCATACATAGCGATGTACATAGCGACGACCAGCGGAAATGAGTAACATACATGTTAGTTCTTCAATAGCACATTATTGGAATTGATGTCACACAGACGATATTTCGACGAACGTCACACAGACAAGATATCAATGAATGTCACACAGACAAGCTATAATTGGATGTCACACAGACGAGCTCTAATTGGTTGTCACACAGACAAGCTCTAATTGGATGTCACACAGACGGGATATTTATGTATGTCACATAGACCATAGACAGTTAATGATGTCACACAGACATGTGATTTCACACAGACATGTGTAGCGGCATGCGGCTACTATCATCTTCACATTCCACATGATCAACTCGCATGTTGAGAGTACATCAGAATCGTTGTTACGAATACATATTCCCCCAAGAGTTCAGAATAAGGGTCGGGAATGGAGCTCTCTCAGACGGGTTTCCCCATGGTAACTATCCTCGTAGATACACCGGTACAACTGTTAAGACCACCGTAACCGCCTCGAAGGGACCACTGCCAAAAGGGACCTTAAACATACGAGAGGAAAAAACGCACTAAGTACTCGTATAAAATATAAGTTCTAAAAAAATAAATACGGGCATCGGCTCGTCATTCAAAAGAAAATTCAATTACACCCTAATCTCCCAATATATACATAAAGAGACTTCAACCGTATCATTCACGATATGCACGTGTAATGAATTACAACGTGAATGATGAAATATTACATTGAATATTTCATCACAACTCGAGCCCAAATTTACTAAGTCCAAAAAAATGGAAAGAAAATTCTATTCAATCAAATTATATGAACACTACTTCAAACAATGCACAAATATAATTCAAATACAATCGACAAAATTAAAATGGGAGTTAAAACCACTTACAATATGGACTGGCCTTCACAACTGCTATCAACTTCAATACTACTATACAACTGTACAACTGCTAACGAGCAAGGGTCTTGTCACGTCAAAGGCATCTCAACAACTGACCACTTCTCAGCCAAACTGCATAGGCCCAACTGAATCTATATTTAGCACCAGCCAAACCAGTTCTACCAATATGGGCATACTACAGGAATGTTGCTCCTCAATACCAACCACCTGCTAGACTGTTGGGTACAACAAGAAAGATAACTCCTGATACCCTCCTGCTCCCAATATATTGAGGTTGTTTCCCTTGACCAGCCAGCTGCAAGTTTCACTCAAAACATTGTAATACAAGAAAATTTTGTGACACCCACCAACCTCAGGTATACACCACCCTACCCCACCAACCTCAGGTATACACCACCCTACCCCCACCAACCCCAGATATACACCACACCACCCCACCAACCTCGGGTATACACCACCCTACCCCACCAACCTCGGGTATACACCACCCTACCCCACCAACCTCAGGTATACAGTAGCCAACCCCACCAACCTCAGGTATACACCATCCTACCTCACCGACTTCAGGTATACACCAACCTACCCTACCAACCTCGGGTATACACCACCCTACCCCACCAACCTTGGGTATACATCACCCTACCCTACCAACCTCATGTATACACCAACCTACCCCACCAACCTCAGGTATACACCACCCTGCGCCACCAACCTGATTACACCACCCTACCACCAACTGGTACACACACTACCCCATCAACCTCAGGTATACACCACCCTGCGCCACCAACCTGAGGTATACACCACCTCCCCACAACCTCTGGTATACACCACACACCCCATCAAACCTCTTAGTATCCACCCTTACTCCACCGACCTTAGTTATACACCACCCTACTCACCAACCCTAGATATACACCACACCACCCCAACAACCTCAGGTATACACCACCCTACCCTACCAAATACAGGTATATACCACCCTATCCACCAACCTCAGGTTTACACCAACCTACCCCCACCAACCTCAGGTACACACCACCCTGCGCCACCTACCTGAGGTATACACCACCCTACCCCACCAACCTCTGGTATACACCACATTACCCCACCAACCTCAGGTATACACCACCCTACTCCACCAACCTCAGTTATACACCACCCTACCCCACCAACCCCAGATTGACACCACCCTACCCCACCAACCCCAGATATACACCACACCGCCCCACCAACCTCAGTTATACACCACCCTTCTCACCAACCTCAGTTATACACCACCCTACCCCACCAACCTCAGGTATACACCACACCACCCCACCAACCTCAGGTATATACCACCATACCCCACCAACCTCAGCTATACACCACCCTACCCCACCAACCTCAGGTATACACCACCCTACCCCACCATCCTCAGGTATACACCACGCTACCCCACCAACCTTAGATATACACCACCCACACTACCGCACCAACGTCAGGTATACACCACCCTACCCCACCAACCCTAGGTATACACCACCCTACCACACCAACCTCAGGTATGCACCACCCTACCCGACCAACCTCAGATATACACCACCCTACCCCACCAACCTCAGGTACACACCACCCTATGCCACCAACCTCAGGTATACACCACCCTACCCAAGCCTACTGTACAGCATTCCTGTACACACCAGAACTCTGTCCCGGCAACTTCAGGTATACAGCGTTCCTGTACACGCCTAGATCTACCATCATTTCACAATTTCATAATCAACGGGTGCCCGACACATACCACTGTCCAACATGTGACCTTTTTTTTACCTTGACGTATTTTTTCCGCGTAATGGACTTAGCCATTTTCAATATTAAGTTGTCGTGTTTATGTCCATTTCTCTGTTACTGTACCGCCATAATTTCACAACTTCATAAACAATGGGTGCCCATCGCATACCACTTTGCAACATGTGACATCTTTTGACATTGACCTATTTTTTCCAGCGTAATCGAGTTAGCAATTTTCAATGTTAAGTTTTCAGTTTAAATTCGTTTCTCACTTACTATACCACTATATTTGCGCAACTTCATAACCGACGGGTGCCCACCACATACCACTATCCAGCATGTGACGTTTTGTTTTACCTTAACCTATTTTGTTCGAGTAATCGACTTACCACATAGCACACAGCGCCACCATCTTTGCACATCTTCATAAACAACGGGTGCCCACCACATACATGTACCATTATCCATCATGTGACATTTTTTACTTTGACCTATTTCTTCCGCGTCAACGACATTTTCAATGTTAAATTGGACAACACTCACCAGACAGCACAGATGTTCACTCTTGTATTAATACATGTATGCCAGCCTGCAACTACATGTAGTTTTCTCATACACTGAGCTTCTTTTTGCCATCTTAAGCCATTGGCAGTTGTCACTTTCACTCGTGGTCATAATAACATGAATAGCCAATTATCTGTTATCCAATTGTCTACGCCTTGAAGAAAACCCGGTCATCGTGGCTTTGCCTCTTCTCTTGTTTTATTAATGTACTACTTTTTACTACACCGCGTATAAATATCTGACTATTTACAGGAACGCTGGCTACGGTTTCTGTTCCGTGTTTGCGAGGATCGGCGGTGTCCTGGCCCCATTTACCGGACTCTTGGTAAGACACACACGTGGCTGTGACTTGAAAAATTGGGCTTATGGGTTTTGCGACCAGTGAAGACCCAGATCAGCCTGTGCATTCGCACAGGCTGATCAGGATCTGCACTGTTCCTCATTACATTAGCAAAACACCTGCCATGAAGATAACACACAATATACATGTATATCGTAATCAGGCTACAGGAGTGTTATTATACTGATATGAAGTCAGGTTTGCGTACGCGTTGCATGTATTATAAGGTCATTATTATGTTCGTATTATTTATACTATAAGAGAAGGTTACTAATTATGCTAGGAAGTGGATTATAATGAATATATGTATCAACATCACGATTCAAATATGTCATTTAATAACACCAGCAATACCATTACCGATGTTAACAAGACGATACATCTCTAAATAAGTCTCTCTACGCAGGTCACAAACCCCATATTACCGCCCTTGGTTTAGGAGAATATTGTGGATTATCACCCCCCCCCCCCCCCCCCACCCCCCCCCCCCCACCCCCTCGCCGCTACCCCCACATCTCCCTCAAAACATAATATATCGCTTCCTAACTCTTACACCGCTATCTTATTTTTTTTTGTCGTCTGCTGTTTATTTTCTATTTTCTATTTCTATAATTAAAACATGCTTTGGCAGCGCTTTAGAATAATTTACAACATGCTTTGACAGCGCTTTATAATAATTTACAACATGCTTTGACAGCACTATCAAACCATGTTTTTTTTTAGAAATAAGGGCAACAAATAAAAGCAACAGCATACGACAATTGCTGTGTGTAGCGATCTAAGGGTTAAGAAGATAAAGCACACTATTCCCCTCAACAAGGCAGTGTTTGTATAATGCTCTTGCTTACCGCGTGACAATGTATGTTGTGTTCATGTACTGTACTGATACTGCACTGATATCATTATAAGACGCTTCACAGCAAGTCGGTGTTCCAATCCTAAAATCCAACATGAAGTTGACTGACTGTGCAAATGATTAGAAATTGGTTCAGTTTGTTTGTTTGTTTATTGGTGTTTAACGGCCTATTGACAGCTAAGGTAATGTAAGGCCGTGCAAACGAGTTCGATCCCGTTTCAACCTGCTGCATTGGGGGGGGGGGGGGGGGGGAGGGGGGGGGGGGGGGGGGGGGGGGGGGGGGGGGGGGAGGGGGGGGGGTCCCAAAATCAGACCGAAGTCACTTGGCCCCTTCCGCTAAATTGGGATTACGAATAATCTTAATACTCACATAAGGGGTATAACCAGATTCAACTGTTACATACAAAATGCCTAAGACGTATATAAGGGCCAAACCAGGTCTCCAGTCGGAATTCCGGTAAGGAGGAACCCCGATCGTTGAATTACCCGTCGCGTGCATCCGACCAACCACCCACAAATAAATTGGTTCAGAATGATATATTAATATAATATTATCTGTTCCATCAACCTACGTCCCATGTATCACCAATTTCATACACAGTTGCGGAAAGGTAACTCTGATTTACTCCCGTGCGGGAGTAAATCAGAGTTACCTTCTCGGCAACTAATCTCTCCTCAGGGTGAGCAGGTGCAGTGGGGGCCGGGAATCATATTTAGTACCATGTGTGTCATGGCGTGCCTCGCCATCACCCGCCTACCCGAGACTATGGGTCGTGAGCTACCCACTACAATAGACGAACTCAAGGCCTGGTATAAGGAAAACGCTCCAGGATACAAGACGAAGAGAAAGAAAGAATTGTCGAAAAATACACCAGTATAATACACCGTATATAGTTAGTCCCGACTCTAGATGTGGTTGTGATAGGAGAAATGCTGAGATGGAATTAGGTGGTTTCAGACCGTTTCCGAATCTGATTTTCCGACGTGTTGTATTAAATATGTGACCTAATGTTTACAGTATATCTTTTTTCAAATCTTCATATCATACGGACGGATTTTGATGATATACAGCTCACCAAAGCCGACGACTTAAGATGTGTTTTATGGGGCATGCCTTAAAAGTTCGTTACATTCACGTACTCTACATTTTTATTTACATTGACAGTATCCGATTCTTCGTCAAAACAACTCAATTATTAAAAACAAAATTGCTACCCCGCTCCATACCTCTCGCGAGGGTAGCAGTTTAACCCCATCCCTTTAATGTCACTCATGGAAGAGTGATTTGTGCAGTCGGTTATCCGGCGTGTTTGTTATGTTAGCGATATACAACTGTAAACGCTGTATCAATACATTATTAATAAAGAACATACATACGCAGAAATTGGTTATTTTACCGTGTTAAGGTGTTTATCTGACATTTACATATATCTTATAAATGTGAACGCTTCATTTCGTTATGTTGAATGTTGAACAACAGCAAGAGAATAAATGGCTTCCATGGGAAAATTATTTCCCTGTTCTATTGTTTTGGCAATTTACTAGTTCTATACCAAATATTATTTGTTTAAATGCATAAAATATACAGTTTACTAAATTGTTACCTACATGAAACCGGTTTGGGTATGCACTTCGGTTGCTCACATATTTTGAATGGGTCACATTGTAGCCGTAGATAACATATCGGAGGCGAATTATTGTAGCTACAAAATTATGAGATTAAAGCAAACTATGCAATAAAGGGCAACCTGTTCTATAAAAATACTTCTTTCCATTACAAAGATATGAAGGGAGATCTACTGTAACCACGTCTAATACATGACGTCACAATGTTCGGAAACCACATGCTCCCACACCCTGAAATGGAGATTATGACATGTGGTGCCGATTATTCGAGCGACTGAATTGCTAGCACATGTCTTCACTGATCGTAAATAACATACAGCCTGTTTCTCCAAGTACAATCGTGTATCATCTACCACATGTAGTCCAGAGCCTGTCCTAAAGACTCGTAGACATCTTCTAGTTGAGAGAATTTGAATGCTGATTTGAGCAATATATACGGATGTCGTAAACATTCTATTAGGTGGAACTTTGAAAAACTGTGCACGAACTTGTGGCGGCCATTTTTAGCTCGACTATTCGAAGAATAGTTAGAGCTTATGTTGTCACCCTGGCTTCGGCGTCGGCGTCGGCGTCACCGTCACGCCTTGGTTAAGGTTTTTAGTCAAGCTTGTATATGCAATACTACTGGCCCTACACCCACCATACTTGGACAACTTCATCTCCTAATGATGTACATCAATAACACCTGATCTATATTTGACCTTGACCTACATTTCCTCTTGAATTACTTAGCTAATTCCCCTTGGTTAATGTTTTTAGTCAACCTTGGTTAAGGTTTTTAGTCAAGCTTGTACATGGAATACTATTGTGCATACAGACACCATTCTTTGACAACCTTTTCTCATAGGGTTGTACATCAATAACCCCTGATCTATATTTGACCTTGACCTACATTTCTTCTTGAATTACTTACTTAATTCCCCTTGGTTAAGGTTTTTAGTCAAGCTTGTATATGGAATACTACTGGCCCTACACCCACCATACTTGCACAACTTCATCTCCTAGTGATGTACATCAATAACCCCTGATCTATATTTGACCTTGACTTACATTTCCTCCTGAATTACTTAGTTAATTCCCCTTGGTTAAGGTTTTTAGTCAACCTTGGTTAAGGTTTTTAGTCAAGCTTGTACATGGAATACTATTGTGCATACAGACACCATACTTGGACAACCTTTTCTCATAGGGATATACATCAATAACCACTGATCTATATTTGATCTTGACCTACATTTCCTCTTGAATTACTTAGTTAATTCCCCTTGGTTAGTCAACCTTGGTTAAGGTTTTTAGTCAAGCTTGTACATGGAATACTATTGTGCATACAGACACCACATTTGGACAACATTTTCTCATAGGGGTGTACATCAATAACCCCTGATCTATATTTAACCTTGACCTACATTTCCTCTCGAATTACTTAGTTAATTCCCCATTGGTTAAGGATTTTAGTGAAGCTTGTATATGGAATACTACTGGCCCTACACCCACCATACTTGGATAACTTCATCTCCTAGTGATGTAGATCAACAACCCCTGATCTATATTTGACCTTCACCTACATTTCCTCTTGACTTACTTAGTTAATTCCCCTTGGTTAGTCAACCTTGGTTAAGGTTTTTAGTCAAGCTTGTACATGGAATACTAGTGTGCATACAGACACCATACTTGGACAACCTTTTCTCATAGGGATGTACATCAATAACCCCTGATCTATATTTGACCTTGACCTACATTTCTTCTTGAATTACTTAGTTAATTCCCCATTGGTTAATGTTTTTAGTCAAGCTTTTAGATGGAATACTCCTGGCCCTACACCAACCATACTTGGACAACTTCATCTCCTAGTGATGTACATCAACAACCCCTGACCTATATTTGACCTTGACCTACATTTAACCTTGAATTACTTAGCTAATTCCCCTTGGTTACGGTTTTAGTCAACCTTGGTTAAGGTTTTTACTCAAGCTTGTACATGGAATACTATTGTGCATACAGACACCATACTTGGACAACCTTTTATCATAGTGATGTACATCAATAACCCCTGATCTATATTTGACCTTGACCTACATTTCCTCTTGAATTACTTAGTTAATTCTCCTTGGTTAAGGTTTTTAGTCAAGCTTGTAGATGGAATACTCCTGGCCCTACACCAACCATACTTGGACAACTTCATCTCCTAGTGATGTACATCAACAACCCCTGACATATATTTGACCTTGACCTACATTTAACCTTGAATTACTTAGTTATTTCCCCTTGGTTAAAGTTTTTAGTCAACCTTGGTTAAGGTTTTTGCTCAAGCTTGTACATGGAATACTATTGTGCATACAGACACCATACTTGGACAACCTTTTATCATAGTGATGTACATCAATAACCCCTGATCTATATTTGACCTTGACCTACATTTCCTCTTGAATTACTTAGTTAATTCTCCTTGGTTAAGGTTTTTAGTCAAGCTTGTAGATGGAATACTCCTGGCCCTACACCAACCATACTTGGACAACTTCATCTCCTAGTGATGTACATCAACAACCCCTGACCTATATTTGACATTGACCTACTTTTAACCTTGAATTACTTAGTTAATTCCCCTTGATTAAGGTTTTTAGTCAACCTTGGTTAAGATTTTTAGTCAAGCTTGTAGATGCAATACCATTGTGCATACAGACACCATACTTGGATAACTTTTTCTCATACGGATATACATCAATAACCCCTGACCTATATTTTACCTTCACCTGCATTTAACCTTGACTCACTTACTTATTTCCCCTTGGTTAAGGTTTGTACTCAAACTTGGTTAATGTTTATAGTCAAGCTTGTATATGGAATACTCCTGGGCCTACAGCAACCATACTTGCAAAATTTCATCTCCTAAGTGATGTACATCAATAACCCCTGACCTATATCTGACATTGACCTACATTTAACCTTGAATTACTTACTTAATTTCCCTTGGTTAAGGTTTTTAGTCAACCTTGGTTAAGGTTTTTATGCAGGCCGCGGCCACCTTGTTTGTCAAGCCATGTGTATGCTGTTCTCCTACAGCTCTTGTTCAAAATGGCCGCCACAAGTTCGTGCACAGTTTTTCAAAGTTCCATCTAGTAGAATGTTCAAGTTATAAGTATCCGTTACGCAAATAAACATTCAAAGTTTCTCAACTAGTATATGTACATGTATACGGGTGTTTATGCCAATGAATTTGCGTGTGTGAATAATTCGCAGTTCCTGATCGGATAGTCAATACGGAAAACAAGTGTGTATGAACATTCTGCTGAACATGTTGCCAGTATTATCCATATAGTTATATTGTATCAAATATTTATTCCAGATGCATCTACACATATCTCGTACGTAGCTTTGGACAATATTATATAAAGAGAATTTACAAATGGCCGTATGTTGTATCCTTAACACATTTGTCAAAGCAGTGATGTTTTTGGTTCTAAGAATATTATAGGTACATGCCCACTCAGTAGGCACAAAATGTTATTTATAGGAATTAAATAAGTGTGTAACTGTGTCATTATTCCACAAGTTATAAAAAATACAAATGCCCGCTATATAGATACAATCATTTAGTAATAGTTATTTTACTGATAGTGACTCGCGGTGGTATCAGGCTATTTTCATTTGCAAATGAGGCATGATATTTTTTAATTATTTATACTAATTAAATACGTCACCTGAAAAAATAATATTTTCAACATATTATAAAATATGATCATTGCACATCAAAAACTAAATACAGAGAATAAATAGTAATGTCCGTTACCATTTTAAGGAAACACGGTTATCGCCCCTGATATCAGTGTGGAAAAGTACGTCTGATATAAAATGTATAATAATGCCAATCAATACGTGGGGTAATGGTGAATGAACGTTTACTATGCCAGAAAATGTCTCTGATGATGTCTCTGATATAAAGAACACTGTGTGCCTACTGAGTGGCCATGAACATTTAAGTCCCATAGGAGCTTTCTTCTTGTTAAATACGCTACATAATGAGACGCGCCATGATTGTATACCTAAGAAGATGTGCGATATGTTCATGCACATATTTACAAAAACTGTGATATTTTCTGTAAATGACGTCGAAAGTTGACGAATCCCAATTTGCTGTGTAAATTACGTCAACTTTCGGCGTCATTTACGGAAAATATCGTAAATTTGGTAAATATGTTTTCATGATATATCGGGTCCGTTTCACTAAACTTCGTATGACTAAGATGTTGGTAAGTGAAAATTTCGGAGCGTCTGGAAATTTCAATTGTTGGATTTACATTTATTGAGCATAGGCTGCATATGCAGCCTATGATCAATACATGTAAATCCAATAATTGTTTACAAGAAAACATTGCTAATGTGAAATTTACAGACTATCATAATTTTGCACTTAGGAACATTTTAAGTCGTACGAAGTTTAGTGAAACGGCCCCCTGGTCTGCATGTGCGAAACTCGAGCTGGTCTGGATCTACACGAGTAACAAATACAATATATCTGGTTATGCCAGATGGGGCTTATGGGATATGTGACCAATGTAGCTCCTGATCAAATATTGCACGCATGTAGCCTGATAGCAATAACTACTGCTTGTTACATAGAATCATGGCGTGTGTTTCATTGATGGGACTGCAAAAAAGTACAGATCCTGATCGGACTGTGAGGATGCATATGCTGATCTGGATCTACACTGGCCGCAAAGCCCATAATCCCCATTTGCGGTTGGTTTGGTATGGACCTGGCACCAGGTCAGGTTATTCTAATTTCAGGGCTGAATATATTTTTCTCGATGTAAATACTCCATTCTGATTTTAGGATCCCCCCCCCCCCCCCAAAATGCAGCAGGTTAAAACGGGATCGAA
Source organism: Conchocele bisecta (assembly GCA_029237695.1). Lineage (NCBI taxonomy): Eukaryota > Metazoa > Mollusca > Bivalvia > Lucinida > Thyasiridae > Conchocele > Conchocele bisecta. Next base: position 153,537,145 of record CM055266.1, read on the forward strand.
CCCGTTTGCCTGGCCTTACATGAACTTAGCTGTTGATAGGCCGTTAAAACAGCAATAAACAAACAAATAAACAAACATAATTCCCATTTATCCAGTCACAGCCATAAGTAAGCCCGTTTTCATCAGATCACCATCCAAATCGCAGATAAAGGAGCAACATTCCGGACATAGTGATCATTTATGTTTTATTCATATCAACACAAACAAGTAGTGCTTAGAAAGATATACACGTCAAATACATGTAGTACATTTATATACATATAATTCCAGCACAAAAATATTTACACAATTCCCTAACATTTGATTGGCTCGTAGCAAGTCTCTGTCCAAAATTTATATCCCAGTAAACTCCCACGCCGAACTACTTTCCGTAACCGTGAGGCGCAGTTAAAATAATTCTTAAGAAAACGGAAAATAAACACATTTCCTTGATGAATTTATTTAAAATGCTGGAATTATAAGGAATGAATGGCCTTTTTGTTGAATTTATCGGGGATATAAACTTGGAAAAGTCGCGGGAATACTGGACGAGGCCTTCCGGCCTTCGTCCAGTATTCCCGCGACTTTTCCAAGTTTATACCCCGATAAATTCCACAAAAAGGCCATTCATTCCTATAATACTAGTGATGCCACGGTTGGTATGTAACTCCCTATGTGGAGGAAGTGTGTATCTGTGCTCGGTTAGCTCAATCGCTAGAGCGATGGTACGGCAAACCAGAGGTCACGGTTTGATCCCCGGACGTGGGTTTTGGTCGGGAGCACGCGATGGGTAATTTAACGATCGGGGTTCATCATTACTGAAATGCCGACTTACATGGTTTGGCCCTCATGTACAGTTTCGGCCTTCTGATACTTGAGAGTTAAATCCTGGTATACCTCATTAAAAAGTAATAATGTTAATGCTGATCATATTAATTTTAGGGTTGGAGCTAATTGACTCTGATGTGGAATTGACCTGGCACCAGGTCAGGATATTCTAATTTCAGTAAAGATTCAGTTATGATGTTGGGAATTACCCTCATTATAGACATGTTAAATACGGGATAGTCCAACCCGTTGACCCGGTCTTAAATGACCTTAGCTGATGATAGGCCGTTACGCACCAATAATAAATCAATCAATGGAGTGTCGGACGGTGTTCATTTTCTCGACCTGTGACAGTGACACTCCAGGACGAAGTGTAGCTCCTGATCTGCGCACTCTCACGTAGCCAGATACGGACCATACGTTAACTGTATACATCAACAAGTATTGTGTGAACAGTTCGCCAATACAATTGGGAACAGTCTAGTATATGACATGATCAGTGACCAGACTGTGCAATGACCAATGTTACTGCAAATCAGCATACACATCATAACGCGAATGTTCTGGATGTGACGCAGGGCAAATTACAGCTTACCTGTACGTCGTCCTGTGTTACAGACAGAAAATTCCGGGGCCCGTTTCACTAAACTTCGTACGACTAAAATATGCAAATTTAGGATCTTCTGGAAATGTCAATTGATGGATTTACATGTATTGAACATAGGCTGCATATGTAGCCTATGTTCAATTAATGTAAATCCGATAATTGTTTACAAGAAAACGTTGTTATTAATGTGAAATGTACAGACTATCATAATTTTGCACTTACGAACATTTTAGTTGTACAAAGTTTAGTGAACGCCTACGATGTATATAGTGTTCTAAATAGCACTGAATGTGCATGCTGATATGCAGGATATGCAGCTACATCGGTCGCTGTTTTCCCAAGGTGTGTCAGATATGAAACACACAGACACAATGGGGCTACAAAGTGATAAAGTACCAAACAAACAACTAACTACAAAAGTGAAAATGGCGATTGGAGACAATCAGTGAATCTATCTTTGCACTGTGGCATGTTTTTACATGTACACTGATCGCTTGTCGCATCATAGTGTCACACTTGGAATTACTTGATAGGCCTGACTAATAGGCAGCGTTAGCCCTTTCAACACTACATTCATCTATAGCGGTGTTTGCAAGCAGTGTAGGTCCTGATGAGCCGGCTCGTGACGAGCCGTCTCATCAGTAAAAGCAAAATTGCCACCCCGTTCCATCCCTTTCGCGAGGGTAGCAATTTAACCCCATCTCTTTCATTTAACGCATGGAAGAGTGACTTTTTCAATCGGTTATCCGGCGTATTTGATATGTTAGCGATATAAAACTGTCAAAGCTGCACCAATACATTATTAATAAAGAACATACACATGCAGAAATTGAACAACAACTAGATAAAGTGGTTATTTTACCGTGTCCAGGTGTTCATCTGACATTTACATGTATATCTTGTAAATTTGAAAGCTTCATTCGTTATGTTGAATGTTGAACAACAACTAGAGAAAAGATGGCTTCCATTGGAAAATTATTTCACTGTTTACTAGTTCTACATCAAAGATTATTTGTTTAAAGGTATAAAATATACAGTTTACTAAATTTCGACCTATATACAACAGGGGCCCGTTTCATTAAACTTCGTATGTGCAAATTTATGATCGTCTGGAAATTTCAATTGATGTATTTACATTTATTGAGCATAGGCTGCATATGCAGCATATGCTCAATAAATGTAAATCCAATAACTGTTTACAAGAAAACAGTGTTAATGTGGTATTTACAGACTATCATAATTTTTCAGTTACGAACATTTTAGTCTTACGAAGTTTAGTGAAACGGGCCCCCGGTTCGGGAATGCACTTCGGTTGCTCACATTTGAATGGGTCAAGTTGTAGCCGTAGATAACATATCGGAGGTGAATTATTGTAGCTATCTCATCAGGAGCTGCACTGTTTACTAGTAATTTTCATAGTTTTATAGAAAAATAAACCCACCACCTTTTCATAAATGTACTAGTTTGAAAATCATTTTGTGAAGATTGGATTGGTTCGAAAATTAAGATATTCTATTCCATTCCAGTTATTTAGGGGCGAAAGGGTTAACATATCTGGCGAGACCAAATTCGTTTCCACCAAATAAAAGCAAACGTATATAGCATGAATAGAAAGAGAAGAACATCTAGTAGGCTTACTTCAGTTTAAAATATGTGGGAGTGACTGGATAAATGGGGCTTATGCGTTTTGCGACCAGTGAAGATCCAGATCAGCCTGTGAATCCGCACAGTCTGATCAGGACCTGCACGTTTCGCCATTTCATCAATGAAGCACCTGCCACCTGTCTAACGAGCAAAATAGACTATTACAATGTCTCAGAAGATTGCTGTTTGATCAGGAGCTACACTGGTCACACATCCCATAAGCCACATTTCTCCAGTCACAGCTACATATGAGCCATATAGGCGGCTCAATATTGAATAAATGGCGAACAGTATAAACAATGGTCAGACTAGTCAGATGTATAACAAATCTGAGGCTTCGCCGTCGCAATCCACCCATTGTCAACGTGTGGCTAATTCGTGGTCATTTTAGACAGACTCGTCATTCAGTTAATAGCTTTGCTCGTATAATACAATGAGGAGTATCGTATACTCTGTTCAAGTGTGAAGGTGTACATATGTGATAATATATGAATAAACACGGGCGACATTACCAAAAACAATCACCACCACCCCCCCCCCAATTCACATACAGGACCGTAATAAAACATCACTAACAATACAGTGAAACCCCTCTGAACATAATATTCGGTAAAATATGGATGTTTAACTTATAATTGTTTCGCTGTTATGTATCTCTGATTACAATGACGTTTCGTGATTGCAAAACACCCATAATGTGTCATGAAGCGCTAACATGTCCGAGTTACAGTGGAACATCTCCAAACCGGGACACCCTTGGAACTTCGCAGGGCGCCCGGTTTGGAGAAGTTCCACTGTATTACATGGCCGGAGACGTATAGTCGGACAGACAGATGAACGCACGGATCGAACCTCAGTACCAAAGCAACTTGGCACATGTGACAAGTACCTCTTACATACAACACATATAAACTCTGGCATGTACATGTATTACGATTGTTGAGCAGGAGAGTAATATGTCGCTACGACTGGAGGAATGGCGCTTATGGGATATGTGACCAGTGTAGCTCTTGATCAAATAACACCCTACTATAGCCCGATCAATACCTATATTGCTTGTTACATGTAGAAGCACAACGGACGTTTTATTAAAGGAATAGCGAACAGTGTAGATTCTGATCAGACTGTGCGGATGCACAGGCTGATCAGGATCTACACTGGTCGCAATACCCATAAGTCATATTCTCCAGTCACTGTCACATATATTTCCATACAATATTACAGGTGTATGATACATATGTAGGCTTGGACATGCATCTGGGGAAATAATTGTTATTGCCTCGGCGACCAATGTTCCCACTGTTGTCACAGACTGGTAAGCAATTTCACACACAAACAAAACACATTCACTTAATAATGCCTGAAATGGAGTTCTCCATGTGTAAACTCATCGTAAATCGAAAAGAAATACAGTGAAACCTCTCTAAATCAGGCATTCGATCATTCCGAGTCATAGTTTTGTGCTCTGCGATCATGAACAAACATTATCACCCGATATAAATGACCAAGAAACTCATAAAAAAAATCACAGGTGTTTTCATGGTGTCCGGTTTAGAGAGGTTTCACTGTATTTCATATTTTAACAGTGTAAGAAACTATCCTCGAACAGTGTAGATGATATGTTTAGAGTCGATTCATCTGGATCTACATGTTCCACTTTTTTCCAAAATTGCCGTTATATGGTAAATATTGTTGACAATGCCATACTCTGTTACGAATGTGTCCGATTATGTACCTCCAGGGGCCCGTTTCACTAAACTTCGTACGACTAAAATGTTCGTAAGTGCAAAGTTATGATAGTAAATATCACATTAACAATGTTTTCTTGTAAACAATTATTGGATTTACATGTATTGAGCATAGGCTGCATATGCAGCCTATGCTCAATAAATGTAAATCCATCAATTTGAATTTCCAGAAGATTCTAAATTTGAGCTTACGAACATTTTAGTCTTACGAAGTTTAGTGAAACGGCCCCCCAGATCTATACACCAGTTGTGGTGAACATATTTCTCTAACTCAAACTTTGAACTCTCGGCTTAAATGCAATTGGGCAAATCTGGCAGATACATGCGTATTTTCGGTCCTACCAGTGTATATACGGAGACCATCCGGGGATTCCCACCTTCCAATCAGGGTCTTCACTGTTCGCCATTTCGCTACTAGCGGACAGTATACAAGTCTGGTAATATATTAAATAAGAGCGTGAGCCATACAGATTAAAAAATACATATCATCGAAAGCCACATACATGTCGCATAAAGGTCATACAGTGGCCAAATATAGGTCACACGTCGGGTCATAGGGTACTGAGCAAAATGACCCGTCCGTATAATAATATAAATTATCGGATAGACACATATTTTCAGAACTCTCTAAAGAATTTAACAAATAACATGTAAAATAAAGAACAGTATAGTGTAAATGTCAAGCGGTTGTTTGACCATTTCCACATACATAATGCCTGACTTCCGTTCTAATTATTGATTGACACTTTCAGAGAAAATAGTTTTCTTACGATTTAACAAGAAATGAATGAAATTTCGATTTAATTCCATAAACAAATTCGGACATTTTTGGATCATTTTAGGGAAATATATTCCGTCCGATAAGACATACTATCTCACAAAGCAGGTACATGCACATAAGTAACCCGGAATTTCTGTCTGTAACGCAGGTCGCCTTGCGTTACAGACAGAAACTTCGGGTTAGTACATAAGTATTTGAGCAATGACAGAATACGTAGATTATTCCAAGATGGTGTAATCGGCAACAGCCGTTCTCTCTACATGCGGGTGGCACTGGAACATAGCTGTGACAGCAGAGGCTGAAACTACTTGATGCTGCAATTCTCCACAACCAGTAGCCTATTTCATCAACATTGCAAAGTATACTTTTGTAGCAAAGTATACTTTGAGGGAGAAATTTTCAATTTTAGGATAAATTTATTAATTTTTATTATACTGAATTTATTACATTATCACAGCCATTTTGGCTGTGATAATGTAATAAGTTCAGTATAATAATTCTGCATACTTTTAATCATCAAATATATGCAGTTGTTAGTTCTATGTGAAATAATGCATTCCCTCAAAGTATACTTTGCTAGAAAAGTATGCTTTGCAATGTTGGTGAAATCGGTGACTGGTAATGTATCTGGCGATTGTCGAATGTGACGAGCGACACAAACAGGCTGTATCATTGTTTGCTGGTGCGGTATAAAGTAATATACACTGTACGTAAGTGCACATTGAGGGAGTAATTATATATTTGTTCTACAATGGTTTATTTTATATAAAACCAATGCCTGTTTATATTTGATAACTACTTATCATTCATGTAGTTTATTTATTAAATGTACATTATTACAGCCATTGATTCGATTAAAAATGTATTTCGTTACATAAAACGAAACGAAATACATTTTTACATGTATGCATTTTTCACGTATATATGAAATGAACTTTACCCCCTAAACGTGCACTTATATTAGCTACATTAGTGCACTTAGTGACGTTAGTGAAATCAGCAACGTGTCATTTCATCAGCCAGTGTCCATCAATTTAATCAGAATGTACATTCTCCGTGGCCACCATTCATCACTACGCTGTTAGTTGGATTATTCTGTATCAAAGTCGTGGAGTTGACCACCATGTCCATCAACACGCGTACTGGTGTCATCTTCCCGGAATCTCGACACCCGTTAGCTCGACCCTTCACACCACACCTTCACAAACTCTGCAATATAGATGAGGGTGCTGGTCAAGTTTTATGTAAACTGTCTACGAAAAGCGCACTGTATTCCATATATTCCAATAGCAATGTTAGATATTATAATATTAGAATTAAACTATAAAATAAATTAAACTATAAAATAAATAATACAATACTGCAACATTTTCAAGACAATAAAGCAATAATTCCAGCACAAAAATATTTACACAATTCCCTAACATTTGATTGGCCCGTAGCAAGTCTCTGTCCAAAATTTATATCCCAGTAAACTCCCACGCCGAACTACTTTCCGTAACCGTGAGTCGCAGTTAAAATAATTCTTAAGAAAACGGAAAATAAACACATCTTCTTGATGAATTTATTTCAAATGCTGGAATTATAAGGAATGAATGTCCTTTTTGTGAAATTGATCGGGGTATAAACTTGGAAAAGTCGCGTGAATACTGGACGGAGGCCGGAACATTCCTATAATACAAACAATAGAGGGAAGTTGGTGGCGTTCCATCACCACACATACCCATTTTTCTCAAGTATTTCAGTCCAAAAAGGGCGGGATAATCCATAAGGCGGGTGTCAAATAAAAACAATAGAAATCGCATCTGTACATCATATGGAGGCCACTTGCCAAATATGAAGTCTCCAGCTAATAGGAAATGAAAGTTTTACGACTTACAAGGCAATATCGCGAATTCTAAGTCCAAACAGGAAAGACCCGGGAGGCGAAACAAAAATAGAAATGAACGTGGCGGATATACGCACCATATACAAGCTAAATATCAAGCATCGCATCTCCAGATATTACGGTTTAACAGCTTTTACGAGTTACAAGGCAAAATTGTAAAATTCCAAGGCCAAAATGGGAGATAATCCATTGCCCGGTATTGAATAAAAAGTCAAAATTCACAAAGCTGATGTTTAGTAAGTCGCGATACAAACGGATCCACGAAGTTCATTGTCATTGTCCAGTTTTCTGGATTGAACTAAGCCCTGTCGTGTCCGCCGGCGGCCCAGTTACCTTCATAGTTGATCCGACCGTCGCCGTCGATGTCGGCGTCTTTCATCATGTCCTCCAACTCCCTGTCCGTCAGCCCCTCCCCCAGGTTCTTCATCGCCACCCTATACAAACAGAAATATCTATTAAATGCACTTTATCTCAGGCGATGTTCCTGTAGCCTATTTCACCAACATTGCAAAGTATACTTATATAGCAAAGTATACTTTGAGGGAGAAATTTTCAATTTAATGATAACTTTATTAATTTTTATTATACTGAATTTAGTATTCAGTATAATTCAGTATAATAATTCTGCATACTTGTAAACATTAAATATATGAAGTTGGTAGTTCTATATGAAATAATGCATTTCGGGAAAAATAAATGATTACTCCCTCAAAGTATACTTTGCTAGATAAGTATCCTTGGCAATTGTAATGAAATCGGCTACAGATATCCAACATGTGGTTTTTCGCTTCATGTACTGCAAATAGCATATCAATCAAGTGCGCCATATTTGATCACAATCCCAAAAATATACGCTATGTTCAAGTACATGTACGTATGTAACAGTTGATTGCAAAACATGTTTATAATGCTGAAAAATAACGTAGTTATTCTTCTGTATCATAAACATATTTTTTACAAATCCTCATTTTTTTTACAGGCGACTTATAGGTATAATTGGGTTCAGAAATACGATAGAAATCTACAATTAAACCACTTCCTATTATGTTGCACCACTGTCTTGGCATATCTGAGAACTCGTTCATTTACAGTTGTCTATGGGAATTTAACATGGGGGAAAGGAGGTGGAGGATCTGTGGGAGGATAAAACAATTGAAATTGACTCTGAAACCTGGCTAGATAGTTTGGAAATGATCTAACTAAGAAAACAAAAGTTAAATATTGAATATCAGTCTACTATTTTTGAAATTGCAAGAACCCCATGTCTATGGGGATTTAACATGGGGAACTTTTTGCAATTTCAAAAATTGTTTTTTCGTAATAAAATCAATATTGCACCAAATTTCACAAACAAGAAAGAAGGCACATTCTTAAATTTTGATAAAATTGAACATAATCTAATTTTTGTTTTTATATTTTTCGTGGAACATACAGTAGTTAAACAGAAGTGAGTTCAGATTGGTATCTTATTTATGAACACAATTGCAAATACGAGACTCCAGTAGCCGATTTCATCAACATTGCAAAGTATACTTTAGTAGCAAAGTATACTTTGAGGGAGAAATTTTCAATTTTATAATAAATTTATTAATTTTTATTATACTGAATTTATTACATTATCACAGCCATTATGGCTGTGATAATGTAATAAATTCAGTATAATAATTCTGCATACTTTTAATCATGAAATATATGCATTTGTTAGTTCTATATGAAATAATGCATTTCTGGAAAGATAAATGATTACTCCCTCAAAGTATACTTTGCTAGTAAAGTATACTTTGCAATGTTGATGAAATAGGCTACTGAAAAGAAATGTGGGTATGGTATGGTAACGATATGTTTCAACATTAAAATAAATACAGCTATTTATTCCGCAGTCGATTGTTACTATTTCAATTTTGTTTATTGTTGTTTAACCCTTTCAACACCACATACATGTGCCGTCTCATCAGGATCTGCACTTTTTGCAAGTAATTTCCTATTTTTTGATAGCCAAATAACCTCTTTTTCATAAGTGGACTAGTCCGAAAATCATTTTGTGACGATTGGATTGGTTGCAAAATTAACATATCAAATTCTATTCCAGTTACTTAGAGTGAAACGGTTAAATAAATTACACATGTGTCTATAATGAAATTTCGTTTTAAATGTGATACTGTATGATCGTAATATATGAAACATCGTAATGAGACATCATCTAAGCCACAGTGCTATTAACCCTTTCACCCCTAAGTAACTGGAATGGATTTTGATATATTAATTGAGCAGCCAATCCAATTATCACAAAATTATTTTCAGACTAGTCCATTTATTAAAATGGGTTATTGTTTTGTTCTAAAAAATAAAAATTACTTTCAAAAAGTGCAGATCCTGATGAGACGGCTCGTTACGAGCCGACTCATCTGGATCTGCACTGTTTGCATAAACCGCTATAGCGGGCTTTCGGGTTCAAAGGGTTAAAACGTGGCACGCTAAGTACAGGATTCACAAGAAATCTCTTTTCAGCTTCAATGCCTGATACAGGAATATTTTATTGGACATTGGGAATTTAGTAAATTGGGGGTTACTGAGTTTACTTCCATCAATGGCGGAGTGGATTGTCACTGCTGACACATTCGGTCAGTCTGGAATGTCGTCACCTCAAATGTCACATTGACTGGAGAAATGGGGCTTATGGGATTTGTAGAAAGTGTAGCTCATGATAAAATAGCACACTACTGTAGTCTGATAACGATCTACATTGCTTGGTAGAAGCATGATGGGTGTTTCATTGATGAAATGGCGAACAGTGCTGATCCTGATCAGACTGTGCAGATGCACAGACTGATCTGGATCTACAATGGTCGCAACACCCATAAGTTAGTGGTCCACTGATATAATGGCGAACCGTGTAGATCCTGATCAGACTGTGCGGATGCACTACACTGGTCGCACAACCCATAAGCCTCATGTTTCCAGTCACAGCCACAAACAACAAATCATAAAATACCATTATTATTTTATCTCTGGAAACCTGACCGCAAAGTGACCAGACGCCGTTTATTGAACATGCAATATATGTAATGACGATGGCTACTTCTGATCACGTACAAACACAATGGAGAGTTCATATACTGAGTGTCAATGGAACCCCACAAAACCGGACACGCTTACAACCTCCCACGGCGTCCGATTGGAGAGGTTCCTATGGATGTAGTCAGCATTCACAAAACCGTACACCCTGGGAGGTTTCATATCTCCCAGGATGTACGGTTTAGGAGAGTCGCCACTGTACCTTAATTCCGTGGCGTCGATGAAGCCGCTGCCGTCCCTGTCAAATGTCCTGAAGGCAGAGCGGATGACGTCATGACGTCGCATGAAGCGGCTGTCATTCACCTTGGCCAGCTCCTCTTGCATGAATGCGTAGAACTCCTGGAACTCGATACGCCCGTTCTCTGTGGGGAAAATGGGGAGTATGGGATTTGTGACCAGTGTAGCTCCAGATCACATAGCTATGGAAGCGTCCTGGTGCCAATGCTAAAATATGTTATCTCTAATTAGGAGATACTAACTCTTAATTAGGAGTTACTAAGTCCTAATTAGGAGACACTATCTCATAATTAGTAGTTAGTATCTCCTAATTAGGACTTACTATCTCCAAACTAGGACTTAGTATCTTCTAATTAGGACATAGTATCTCCTAATTAGGACTCACTATCTGTATCAATGCTAAAAAAGGGTTTTATCTCGTCAGTAGGAGATACTAACTCCTAATTACGAGATACTCACTCCTAATTAGGATATAGTAAGTCTTAATTAGGAGATACTAACTCCTAATTAGGAGATAGTAAATTAGGAGATAGTATCTCCTAATTAGGAGTTAGTATCTCCTAATTATGAGACAAATATATTCTAGCATTGGCACCAGGACGCTTCTATAAATAGCACTCTCCTGTAGCCTGATAATAGTCTATATGGAGTGTTAGAAACATGGCGGGGGTTTCATTGACGGAATGGCGAACATAAACAGTGCGTATTCTGATCAACTATGCGGATGCACAGGCTGATCTGCACCATAAACCCCATTTCTCCAGTCACAGCCACACATACATAAAGAATACCAGACTAGTTTATCAGACAATACTAGGAAATCCGAGGCTATTTACAAGTTATAAAGAGAATACCAGGCTAGTTCATGAGGAATTCCGAGGCCATAATTAAGACTCGCTGTGCGATTTTGTACCGAAGAACATATTCGATATCTCATGAAAAATGTTTACAAAATTTACCATATTTTTTGTAAATGACGTCGAAAGATAACAACATTTTTCATAGCACATGCGGATTCCGCATTTGCTATGAAAATGTCGTCATCTTTCGACGTCATTTACATAAAATATCACATTTTCTGTAAATACAATTCATAAAAAATCGCCCATGTTCTTAGGTACAAAATCACATGGCGTGTCTCAAATAAACTTTCCCAGGCTAGTGATGCTAATAAATCAGACTATCAGGGAAGGTTATGAATGTAGATAATATATGTAGAATAACAGGATAGCGTCATGTTAATATCAAGTTTGTCAGGCAATGCTTGGAAACACATAGGAATTCCTCGGCTAGCATATTAGGTCATACCATGTCTTTTCTATGTTAAGCGTCCACCCAGTTGACAGAAACCTACGTATCCGGTAAAAACAAACAAGGCCTTAAGTGTATGTTAACAACTTCATCAACCCTTTGCATACTGCAAACTTTTGAAAAAAGAAGAAGAAAATACTCTTATTAAAATTAGTAAGTGGAAATTCATTAACGGATGTAATACTTGGACAAGTCCCCCAATCAGTTGCCATATTACTTCACCAGTAAATAGTGTAAAATAGCACACACAGTGTGGTTTTTTTCACAGAACCTCTTTTAAAAACCAACCCGCACGCGGACGCTTAACAGAGACTGCTATGGCCATATTCCATTTCTCAGGTAACGTGTTGTGTTAGAGCGAGGGCAAATATAGCATGCTTTTTGTTGAAAGAACGCGGACTTATTAACTTGACGTCATTACTCTCTGACGTCCTTCGGAAACGTCATGTTACGTCGTTAAACGAATAGACCATCATCGAAAGTAGTTGTGCCCCGGGTATGCGTATCTCGGTAATGCAGGTACAATGTGGTATCGTTCACCATGTATGCGGTGAATGCATAGCGAGTTACCCGATACATATAGAATACGTGCTAGTGTGCGTTTAAATCAATCATGAAGAGTGTGTTCCGCACGAACGTAACGTGGTAACATGTCAAAACATATCTACCGCCCCCACCCCCTTCCTCAATCTTAAATTCCCATAGACAATGATTTTTTGTTTGAAATAAAATAAATATTTGACCAAATTTCACGAAATAAAAAGAATGGTTAATTGGGGATATAGCTGTAAAAATAGGGTAGGCTTTGCATACACGTGTCATAAAACCCATTTTTATGTTTTATGTTTCAATTCGCCTCACAGTTGGTATAGCTAGTTGTGTCTGCTTAGTCCGTAATGCTGGCAGTTCCTTTGACAAATGTACACACTAACGTCGCCTAAGCATACACATGCCTTGAATAACATTCCGTCTGAGCAGAGACAAATAATTGAATCAGTATTTGTCACTTGAACACGTTTTTACGGCTATTTAAGTCCCGTTTTTCTGCTCAACTACACATTGTAAATGTCAACTATTGCCGCGTACGTTCATTGAATGGTGATCACCCTCTCGTACCGTGACGTCTCTATTGGACTTCGATAGACTGTCTGGGTACGTAAACTTCTATTATTATCAATACGTCGCCACCTGCGTTTATGAACATATATTGGCAATATCAATTCGCAATCAAGCAGTTTGATTGGCTCTGCCTGAGCTGTAGCACAGATCAGGCTCAGCCAATCAAGCTGTTTGCTTTCAAACACAATATTCAAGTATTTTGTAATAAACACATTTACAAATATTGACAAGATTAACGCATGCGTGGGTGTAGCATAGTTCAGCAATGATGGTACAGTTGCAGCCTCGGGCGGCTGAATCAAGTCTGGCCTACCCAACTGAACTGGCGATACCTACCGGCTATACATTTAATTGGGACAATTATATTTCCTTAGTAATGTGACTGTAACCAGAATGTTCTGGCTGAAGTTGCCCTGCGTTACAGATAGAAAAATCGGGCTAATGTGACTGGGGAAATTGGGTTTATGGCATTTATGGCAAGTATGGTTCCTGAGCTGCTAATCGCAGTCTGGTGAGGATATCTTAGAAGCACGGCACGTATTTTACGGCATGAATGGTGTAAATCCTGACAAGATTGTCTAATGCATTCGTTGGGCAATATACTGATATGTCGGTGCTTGAAACACGACGGTTAATACTATGTCGAGATCAGGCTGAGACGATTCCAGTTGGTGGGAACAGAGTTTTCCCATAAAGCCACTACGGTGTGGTGATTGTTTTTTTTACGTCAAGTATCCCTCCTGAGGACATGTTAAGTTTTGCAACAACACTGGTACGCTTTGGCCGCCGGTTGACAAAATGGCACTGTACCATTTACTGTCGTCATGTCATACATCAGGGTCCTTATACACATTCAGCCAGTCGGGTTGGCGGCTATCATTAACGCCGGCGGCAGTAAGTCTACTTACATATACACTGTAAATGGACAGTATTATCATGTTTGTGACAAACGTAGTCCGAGACCATATAGTGCACCGAAAGATTATGCTTAGGACATACGCTCTTCAGACTACTTTGAGATTGTGAACGTACGTCATTTATAAGGACCTTTTCGATCGCCTAGTGTTACAGTAGGAGGACCAAAAACAGAGTTTTCATTTAGAAAAAAGGCACCGGCAGCAGCAGCAATCCGCCTGTAGTTTAGATAGATGGTGTTCTAAACGCATATCATCAGCACAATCTGTACACAATATGTGCACATTGTTTGATAGTTGATAGTTTATAATTTCGCTGGTGAACTTGTGCTATGGCAGTCATCGAGTGATTAGATTATATCGGGCTGACGAAGTCTGCCATGAGATACACTAGTCACAGGACCAACAGTGCCATGTAACTATTTTAAATGTTCTAGAATTTCGTCGCGAAGCTGTGTGTTGCCACGCTCAGTTTGAATCATTTTTCCGTGTATATAGAGTGACCACCATTTGAAATGTCCCGTCGATACATTCCAAATGATGGTGACAATATATGCTTTCGCTGAGAAATAAATCAAACTTAAATACAGTTCAAAACTGCCATATACGCCTGAAAAAACAAGTCCACTTTGCTTTTGACAAAAGCAAATGTTTGCATCCGCATTTTATACTATAACATTTTGCTAGATAAATAGAATATCAGTTAGTGTATTTTGATATCAAGTTTATCAGATTCGGATCGGAAACGGCAGGAAGTCCTCGGCGAGCCTCGGAATTCCTACGCGTTTCCCAGCCTTGCCTTGTCAGACACAGGCCTGCTATTCTCTATTTAACACGACATGCTAGGGTTTCCTACGTACATATTCCCTCCGTCAAACTGAAGCAAGTTTGTTGGATTCGTGTCTTGTAATCAATTTACCAGTCTCCCTCAATTTGGAATTATCTCCTGAGAAGGATTAAAATAGCGCCTGTGGTACACTTACAACTCCAAAACAAAAGAAATGGCGCTTATTTTAAAAAAATTAGTCGATGCTTTGAGGAGGAAATGAGTTCCAAACGTTTGCAAATCACGTGTTTATATAATTACATTGTGAGGGAAAATTGGTTTGCACATTCGATGTTACAACATGTACTCTTATCGCTGACATTTGTGACAACGACGCGTCCAGCAAAAGGCTGCCGAGGTAGATACTTTTTCAAACGAACATGTATAGAATAGAATGAAAACAACAATAAACTGGCGCAATTTCTTCATGATTGTATGGACAAAACATGATGCATGTACATTATTTGTATTAGTGTCACGTAAGTAATGTGTTAATGATTTAAGAAAATTAAAACGCGGCATATATATAAATGCCTGCACCAATTTCAATGGAAACTCAGTAAGTTGATGTGGAACTATATGTGTGTAACATACATTGGTCGCCGCGTACAGTTATGCAAGCATTCGTTATTGAACAATACCGCATCAGAAGGAAAAACTAATGGCTATTCGTAGGGCTTAAAGTCTCTGACCGACGAGCGTTGGATTCAGATATCGGTGTAGGAAACTGACATAAGTCACGGTGTTAATTGCTATGATTGGCGGATTTCAGTAGCCCCGCCAACTCACTTATGCTTGTAGAAACGCAATTATAACAGTGCCAAGGAATGTATGTATTTGTGATCAGTACAGAGACAGATCTGACTGCGCGGCTGATCTGTGTCTGCACTGTTCGCAAATTATTCTGTGAATCATGCCTAGTAATTCTAGCGAACACGTTAACATTGTAATACGCTGACTATATATATACACGTTCTTGTTTTAAATATCCTACATAATAGATACAAATGTCATCAAAATATATGTACAATGTAAATTATTGCCCATGAATACACTATTTATTGTATTGTGTATCCATATATAAATAAATTTGTGTGTGAAAAAACAACAACTATAAACAGAACTTATTTACATGAGTTCAAATGTGCGACGGGTCACACGCTGTTCACAATTCTGTCTCTGACGTGTACCTACTGCCATCACCAACCTGATTACAGCCTCTTCCGACTGTCGCAATGAACATACCGGTAATATTCGGAATTGGCAATTGTTACACATCTCATAAGGTCTCTTTCACCCCCAAGTGACTTGAATGGACTGTGATATGTTAATCTTGCAACTAATCCAATACTTGCAAAAAGTGTAGATCCTAATGAGACGGCTCGTCACGAGCCGGCTCATCTGGATCTACACGTTTTGCCTATATATATTGGATATATAGTACTTAGTAATTAGAATCGTCAATAGGGCCAGTAATGTCGCGTCTCTTCACATTGCGTACAGATGCCAATTAAAGACTAATTTCATGGCACGTAGAGAGCAAAGACATGCACGCTGGCAGACTTGCCGGCTCGGTCGGGCAAACAATATCGACTACCGGTCAAACTCCATCCAAAACCGGAACATCACTTGGTACTACAGTGAAACCTTTCTAAACCGGACACCCTGGCTGGTCTACAGGGTGTCCGACTTAGAGAGGTTTCACTCTAAATCAGGCATTTGATGATTCTGAGCAATTGGTGTGTGCTATGCGATCACGAACAGACAGTATCACCTAATATAAATGACCAAGGTTACCGGTGTTTTCTCGGTGTCCGGTTTAGAGAGGTTCCACTGTACACGTGTATGTTTTGTGATGGATTCAATGTCAATTTTCTCCAAAGATAATACCATCCGGATTGTGGAGCACCAACGATGTGTTGATTCCTCACAGCGTGTCCGTGTAAGAGGGTTTTCTCTGTAGTTTGAGTTACCGTATCAGATTGTAATTGTAGCTGAAACCAAAGTTATTTCGTAGTTTAGTTCGCCTTTTTTCGAAATACGATCTCAGCAATTGATATACCCGGACGAAATTGAATGTTTGTATATAGCCATGATAAACGTAACCTCTCTGTCGTATTTTAAATGTCGTTTTCATTGTAAATGTAAATGCATGCATTGTTAATGCTTTGATTTAACTACGCCACTGCATGGCTCGATGACATTGTATTCTTATTATTATTATTATTATCATCTTAAATTTAAGGGTAGGAATTGGCTCGAGGACCTTCCAAACCAGGGCATTTGAGCCCAAATATGGAATGACCGTTGGCCCGTTTGTTTCCGAAGTTACTAATATCTGCCATACAGTTGAAATATGTGCATTAAATGAAGGAGGCAATGAGGCGGTTAATTTAACCTAGCTAGTTAATTCTCCTATCGCACGAAGACGGTATGTAAGACCGTGGAAAAGGCTGAGTGTGAGTGCATGTGATATACATGTAGATACATGACCTTGCATGTCGTCACCGACTATGTAAGTCCCCATCCGTTTTGATTGTCCCCTTTGATGGTGTAATAAACGGGTCACTCATGCGAAAAAGTACCTTAGGTCTCACGGGACAATGCGCAGCTAGGGATAAAAAGGAGGTGGACGGTTTTATATATATTGCAGTACCGACCCTGCACGTTACACCAGTGTGTCTAGAAAAATAGGTTTATGAATATTTCTTGACTTTGTGAGGCTTGATTATGTGTATTTCTTAGAGTATTTCATAATTCTACGAAACTGAAAGTTAGCTCCGGTTGATTTTGACCTTTTGGAAAATGGCGCATGCTATGCTGTCTCGCCGGTACGGTTTCGCGTCAGAATTTAATGCATTTTTCGGGCATTTGTAGCGAAAGTTTGAGGTGGTTATGATCCCGCTTTGGAATCATTTTCAGGAAATGGTGTGGTGTTACAAGTGATAGAAAAAGTCATAACAAAGCCTCTGTACCTCATATTATCATGAAAACAATTCCAACAAATTCAGTCGTGTTGAAATTTCTGGCCACAAATAGGTGGGTGGTGTCACTTTGTAAAATATTCAATATACACATCTGATGCGGTTACTGCATTTTTATTGTGGCGCGCTATATGTACTTCATTTGCGATTAGTTTACAATATTTGTCGCAAGAGCCTCGTTTATTGATTGCGAGACGCCGCCCTCAGAAAAAGGTCAATTTTTGCTATTTTCAACCGTCCCGTGATGCCTTATGACATTTACATTGTGCATATTGCACCTTTAGGAATAATTGTAATCGGTTTGTCGAGGACAGTGATGATACGCTGGTCGCAAAGTACATTTTCTTATCAGGGTCTCAAATACAGAACGCCACGGTAAGTAAACCTGTACTTATGCTAGGCTGGCACGTTTGGTATGTAATTAAAGGACAGCCGTTATCAGCAGCCCGTCTAGTGGAGCGCCCTAAATCACGGCCCCGTGATCTCAGCAGATGGTTACGGCCGCCGGCAGTCGGATATATAGCCCCACTGGGCATTGCTAGCCGGCGAGTTTCATATGTGACCCGTACCGGCGAAAATGATATTTATTATGATTTGCCCAATGTAGCTTCTGGTTGCCTAGTGAACAGGTGAAGCCGGGTACAGGTTTAAGACGTTCGTTAGATGACCTCGGGGTGGTCTCACAACTTACCAGTGAAAAATGTAAACCGATTGCGGATACGGATTTGGAGCAGGCGCTGATACAGGGGGGGGGGGTGTCCAGGGGGTCCGGACCACCCCCCCCCCCCCCCCCCGCCCCCGGCAAAAAAAAAAGAAGAAGAAAATCTACAATACTCGAATAGTTGGAGGACTTTTTCGTGGCCTATGTGTCAGGAAATCGCATCTGCGGCGATCTGGCATTTAAAAATTTCCTCGGGGGAAGGACCCACAGACCCCTCGACTTTACGATTTCGCGCTCGTGGAGGTCGGCTGTGCCGACTTGTAATTACAGACCCACCCACCCCCCCCCCCCCCCCCCCCCCCCCCTGTAATTATTTCTGTATGCGCCTGTGGAGCTACGGTGATCGCAAACTGAATGTGTCACACGTGGTCTAAATGTTGCTACTTTCAGGTTTCCAATATATGAGTCGATTCCTTGTATATTACTTGGTGTGCGTATACGCACTAATTATGTTACAGATACCAAAGAATTGACATCAGTTCACACCCATGTCCAGCAAAGTAATACTTCATTATACAATTTTCCTAGCTTTGCCTGGTATTAAACGTCATCTATTACCTATTCGACGTATTGCGTCAATGAGAACATGGAATAGCTTGGTGTGTTTCTTGGAATTCTAGTGCATGTTCTACCTAAGGTCTACTGCAACATTTTGTTGCATTCAAATTTCCCCTAGGCGATTTACATTGCCCGGCAGACAGACACACGAACATACGTTTCGGATTACAGAAATAGACATGTGCCAATAATAGATAAATCCGGCAACCCTGTGCTCGTATATAAACGGTGAATGCCTGGCCAGCAATATAGCCCCATTTGTCAAGCAACGGCAATAATCATGGTAGTTCCCTGGCGGTGTCAGTAAGACTTATAGCCCCTATCATCCCCATCTGTGATAAACAATGGCGGCTTTACGTACTCTATAATTATGTTAACCGATTTCCAATGTCTCCTGTAAATGAGATATAAATTTGCCGAACCGCGCCGTGATGCTTAAACCATGAATCCCGATCATGCGGTATTGTAGGGAAGCATCTTGTTTCGTTTATTCTTTATATGTGGCTGTAGCTGGAGAAAATGGGCGTACGGGTTTGTGATCAGTGTAGCTCCTGATCAAATAGCACATTGCTGTAGCACGATAATGATCGATTTAGCTTGTATGATGAAAGACGGGTGTTTTATTGATGTAATGGCGAACAGTACAGATCCTGATCAGACTGTGCGGATGCACAAGCTGATCTAGATCTACACTGATCGCAAAACCCGAAAGCCGCATTGCTCCAGTCACCGCCGCATATGTGCAATAACTACACATTTTCCATTATGGAAGACATTATTGGCATTGAATCGCATTCTAAATATACAAACAGGAATTTCCATTCTTGAGATCGGGGGCTGCACCTGTGTTTATTACAGCGTTGACGGAAAGTAACAGATCCCGTTGCATCTCTATCGCTTTCATGTCGTAATTATGTGTCTTGCTCATGTACTCATACGCGTGTTGTATACTATTATGTAGTGGTGGGCGAATCATTCATGAAACCATCGTACAATCCTGCGTTGGTTGAGACTGAACATTTATATATCATAAACAGCTTTTCTATCAATTGTTCGTTCACATTAGCAACCAGCAACGCCACAATAACAAACGATTGACACTGACCTTCATTTCCACTACGAGTGACGTCACACTGGAAGAAGTTTCATGATGCCAGCGTTTGTAATATACTTGTTGATCGCATTTCAAAACATTCCGGCGATCAAAGAGCGTATGATGCAGAAACATGGTGTTGGACGCCGACTGATTGGCAAGATGACATGTTCTGATTGGATGAAAGCAGTTCCGTACTTAGGTTACATATTCCGAAACCGATCTAAATCGGTCACACAGGGGATCTCTGTGTACTTTATTTCTTAATTTCCAATTTTATTCGTTTTTTGATTCCTCCCCCAGCTCCTCCACTTCCTTTTCCCCTATGTTAGATTCCCATAGACAAATCCATTTTCCGTAATGAAATCAATATTTTACTAAATTTCCCGAAATAAAAGGAGGTATTGTTTTTGCATGGTTATGTGGCCGTAAAAATGGGTAAGTTTCGTGAAACAGACAGTAGTCGACATTTAGACAACATATCTTTCTTCGGACACTGCTGATGGATCCGTTAGTAATCACACTCTATTATTATACGACCTGTCACAAAATGACACGACAACTGGAACACAAATCCATATAATACCGCAATGGCGAACCCAATAGTATTAACTATTTCAGAAACAAGTATAATACATTTTCCAAAGCAACACGTATCTGTAGATATTATATATTGATAGATAATCGTGAACCCAGACCCAACAAGTATTGAAACATCCCCGAGTTACCGAACTTACCATTTGTGTCGAGCGTTGTCATGGCATTCTCCACTTCCTCTTCACTGGGACTCATACCGAGGAATCTCATCGCCTTGCCGAGCTCCAGGGCCGATATCGACTTGTCGTTGTTCGTGTCGAATAGCCGGAACAGTTCCCGGATGTCTGCAAACATGGGTACAATAAATACATATTAAATAAAAAAAAACGCTAATGAAAGCTTCGCCCCTACCAGGGCCCGGTTGCTCAAAACATCCGTTAGCTTAACGGACTGTTAAATCCTTAACTGAATGGTTAAAATCTCTGTTTAACAGAGATTTTAACCATTCAGTTAAGGATTTAACAGTCCGTTAAGGATTTAACAGTCCGTTAAGCTAACTGGTGTTTTGAACAACCGGGCCCAGGCTTTTATCAAAGTTCTACCCCTCAAAGGTGTGCTGTCTCGATAAAGGCTGACCATTCGATGATCGTTTTTATTGAATATTTATATAGTGTCATTAGTCCCTTTGAATATTATTGATTCTTTGGTGTACAGTAAAGATGGCAACTGATGTAGCTCTAGAACAAATGACCGGGCCCTGAGCATTTACTATTGCGGACATAAATGTTTTCCCCGCTCCTCGCCCGCTCTACTGAGCGGCTGACACCAATGGTATATTATAAAAGAGACATAATTACTACCATGCCGAACATTAGCAACGAAGTGCCCTCGAGTGGACATGTTAGACCTCTAAAATTCCACATTCACTGTCTTCTATATGTGGCTGTGACTGGAGAAATGGGGCTTATCGGTTTTGCGACCAGTGTAGATCCAGATATGCCTGTGCATTCGCACAGTCGGATCAGGATGTTCGCCATTCCATCCACGAAACACCCGTCATGCTTCTAACAAGCAATATAGATCGTGTTCATACCACAGGAGTATGCTATTTGATCAGGAGCTACACTTGTCAGAAATCCGATAAGCCCTATTTCTCCAGTCACAGCCACACATGAGGAAACGCCGTTCACACACTCTAAAGGTCCTCGGGAATTATGTCAATTTATTTGAAATCGCAGAAACCGTGTCAATGATATATTGACTTTCGAATGTATACGCTGGATCTGCCTCCCGCTTCCCAGGGCGGGATGAATTTAACCCTTTCACCCCTAGGTAACTGGAATGGATTTTGATATGATATGTTAATTTTGCAACCAATCCAACCGTCACAAAATGATTTTCAGACTAGTCCAATTGTGAAAAGGGGGTATGTTTCGTTCTCAAAAATAGGAATTTTTTTTTTTTGCGAAAAGTGCAGATCCTGATAAGACGGCTCGTTACGAGCCGGCTCATCTGGATCTGCACTGTTTGCATAAACCGCCATAGCGGGCTTTCGGATTCAAATGGTTAAGGATATATAGAATGACCACCAGCCTATGTTGTATACAAAATATATTTCACGAGACAGCCAGGACACGTAATCTGGTTGACTAACGATCTGGTAATGCAGTTGGTGAACAATTCCGCCGTACATACATCTATGTGGGTTATCTATGTTGGTTATAGACACCCAAGCACCAATATTCCGACAGTCAGTGCTGATGCTCACTAGTTGCGGGCAGTAACTCAGCAAAACTTCAGGGGCCCGTTTCAATAAACTTCGTACGACTAAAATGTTCGTAAGTGCACAATTATGATAGTCTGTAAATTTCACATTAACAATGTTTTCTTGTAAACAATTATTGGATTTTCATTTATTGAGCATAGGCTGCATATGCAGCCTATGCTGAATAAATGTAAACCCATCAATTGAAATTCCAGACGATCCTAAATTTGCACTTACGAACATTTTAGTCGTACGACGTTTCGTGAAACGGGCCCCTGTTCCGCCCGTAGTCGGCGCTACGGACGGTATGGGATTTGTGCAGAGTTAGTGCCTGGGTGCCCACCTGAGTCGAAGCCGTTGCGTTCCTGGCGCTCAGGGCCCTCGTGTAACTTGCCCTTTACCGGACTCCTCGTCTTACTGCCCGCCTTACTCGCCTGAAACAGAATACATTGGTTAGAGCGACCGCCCGCACACTCAGAATACGTACTGCATGATGTGGTAACACATGCAAACTCAGATCAACTTTCAAATAGTTGGATTTATGTCATAGGCTCTTCATCGGCTGCATACCCATCAACGTAGACTCTGGTAGATTGCATGCGGATTAATCTGGGTCTACGATGGTTGCAAACGTCATACGGTCCATTTTGTCATTCGGCACCCAAATAAGGCCAACCACTGACTATTTAAGACACCTTACGACGTTTGTAATACGCACAGATCAGGGAACTTTTGTATTCACACAAACGTTTTGCTTATGGCAGTAAGGCTACTATAATGGACAGATTGGCGATCAGTTTAGACCATGATCAGACTTCACACATGCATATGTTGTCATGGGCTAATGCAGTTCGTAAATGTCGTCGTCAGGTCAATGTTCAGCCATGTGTTTCAACTGTTAGTATACCCTATCAATATCGTCCTCACCGGGTGGGTGGGTATACATGGGGAATTAGTGTTTGCAGTCTAATTCCCCATATATGCCCGACGCCGCCACCTGGCAGTGAACACATTGACAGGTCTAAGGGTCAAATTAACCCTTTCACCCATAAATAACTGGAATGGATGTTAAGTTTACAATCAATTCAACCGTCACAAAATGGTTTTCAGACTAGTCCATTTATGAAAAGGGGTATTTTTTGTTCTCAAAAATATGAAAATTGCTTTCAAAAAGTGCAGATCCTGATGAGACGGCTCGTTACGAGCCGGCTCATCTGCATCTGCACTGTTTCCATAAACCGCTATAGCGGGTTAAGCTCATGTACGAGCAATCTACCAGTGTTTAATACAATGACCTACCGACGAGGAACAACAATTCATGTTGAGACTGTTGACTTTAGCAGCACCGTATATATTGTTATATGTACGAGTATAGATGGACTGTTTCCTGATCTGACTTCACTGGAATGTACACGGTTATTGTCGGGATGTACACCATGTAGATCTGGATATGCACACATTCACCGTATATTCACTGTTTAATGTTTAATGTTTATCTGGAATGTACACGGTTATTGTCGGGATGTACACCATGTAGATCTGGATATGCACACATTCACCGTATATTCACTGTTTAATGTTTATATGATGGCCCTTACGTCGCCATGAGCAAAAGAATCGGTACCATGCATTTGGTAATAATATAACAATGTCTGTTTTAAGCACAGTATAGTCCGTCAACAAGCTCCAAGGAGACTGTTGTCAGGTAATTGAATGAGTATTGGATACAAAACATAGGAACCGTGTTCACATATTTGCACGTATAAATATGGCATTGTCTAACTATAACATATATACATGCATAGTATAACTACGACAGCGGTTCAAAAAAGTAAGTCCAAAAACTAATTTCGCGTTTTCACTTATCTTTTGAGACCAAAAGTACAAACAGGAACACCCACATATCGAGTATGAAAATATTGTTTTCGTGAACGATCTGCTGTACACATAATGCACACAGGCAACTACACACACAAACATATTCAGTATTCCTATGCCAAAAAAGTTAGTTTATATTAATTCGTAATATCGTATGTTTGAATTGAAGCAGATCATAATCTTATGTATCATATCGATGGTCTAGTAGCATAAGGTCTTAAGTTACTAGACCATCGATATGTATCGAAGTGGGTGGGTGAGGCATTTTTTTAATGAGCAATTGTCTGAGTCCTGTGTGTCTTTGATTGTGATTCAGTAATGTGTGGACGTCTACGACTGCATGTACCATTATCGTTATGATGAGTTCAGGGTAAAAACACATATTTTAATTTTACTATACTTCTGTTAATACATTGGGAAAGGTAAATACTGGATTGTCAATAGAACTCCGTTGAAGGTGAGAGTTCAGCAACCGCAATTACATAACTTTTCGAACAGTCCTCGTAGTAAAGACATCATCAACAGTTTGTAAATGATAAATAATGGTATCATCTACACTGTCAATGAACGCTTTCAACAACATTACCCGTGCACAAGGAAACTTGATGGCTGTTTTTCATTCAGACTATTTTGTATGCGGATTGCCACGAATATGACAACTTTCATATACGCGGATATCCATATTATCGAGATATGAAAGTAGATGTGTTATTTTTTTTACTTTAATCAAGCGAGTGGGTGCACCAATTCAATGCATATTGCCTGTTATATTTGTATTTATTCGTATAACCCCTAATTAACAAGAGCACAAGCGAAATCGCAAAATGGCAATCTGGCCAAACGTAGACTTAGAAGCATATTGTGTGAGCACTGCAATATGACGACAGAAGACCTATATGAAGTTGATTATTCCAAGAAGGACTGAAACTATCGTATCACCAGTTGGATTGCACATGTATTTGATCACAAATTAGAGATTAATTCAGAATCTACAACGGTCGCAAATCGCATGGTGTTCGTTTATTTTCGCCGGCGTTCCATTTAGACAATTATCTTTTAAATGACATAACTACGCCAGCTACATGCGCCCTGTGTATAGTTGCTGCTAATGAAGCCAGAGAATGGCGGCAGTTGACGGCTCCCGCGAGACTCGATGTGAGAAACTCGCGTCTTTGTTTCTCCAGGTTCTGCTTTTATTTCACACGAGTTGATCGTAGTCGACCTTCGTTAATCATTGAGCCAACAAACGCATTACCCGTGCCGCCTTTATCAGTTGTTTTATACCGAAGGATTGCGGCTGAACAAGATAGCATGCCCAATCCTTCTAACATGTTTCATAAATCCATGTTGTAATACGTGAAACGAGTTTATGAGATCTTAACATGGAGCGAAAAGTGACAATGTGAAGACGTCGAACGCATTTTTGAAACTGGCTCTGAAATGTGGCTAATTATGCTAGCAGTAACCCTTACAATGCTGAATTGAATTTTGTCGTCTGCTGTTTGCTTTTTAATTTCCATCTTTGACAACAAAAACATGATTTAGAAGCACTTTAGAATCATTTCCAATGGAAATGATTCTAAAGTGTTTCAAAATCATTTTTTATTGAGAAAAAAACGGACAAGATATGAAACAACAGCAGACGAAAATGTTCGTATGCCGCGTTCGAAGGGTTAGACATGATGTAACAAGGACTAGTGTAAGTGTCGTGGTCCTGACGTTTATGCTAAAATAAAAAGTCGACTTAGAAAACAACAGAGCGGATTTCCTTTTTCTACCAGAGCCAGATATATATGTAATTTTAGGATGCCGTGAATAAATGTCACAACAAAATGCTAAAAGGAAAGTGTCACAATGTAATAGCAACGCCCACTAAATAATCCTGAATTGCCCGTTAATTCAGAAAAGGAAATTAATATTTGTATTCACTTTGCAAACATGCGAAATCGTAAATTACAGCGCTATATTCTCAAATCTGCAATCTATAATGCTTCAATACAATATCTTGCGACTTGCCATATTATAATTTTTACAAAATACAGTTAAATAAAAATGGTTTTACAATAGTGAAAATGAACAATTGTATGTCAAGATATCTCTAACTGTAAAATATTTCCGGCAAAAATACATTTTTGTTTTAATTTTCAGAAAGAAATGTCCATACTGTACAGCTGTATTTTAGATTGATCTTTGGTCCCCATTCATAACGTCATTATATTCCGAATAAATTGTTTAAGCTACAGCCGAACCTCCACAAACGGCCACCTCTCTACAACAACACCCTCTCTGTAACAGCCTCTATTTTATATCCCAAATGGATGATTTCCTCTGTATCTAACCCTTAGTCTGCTGAGCACGAAAAGTGTTGTCTGTTGTTGCCTTTGCCTTCTTGCTCAATAAAAAACATGTTTTGACAGCATTTTAGAATCATTTCCATTGAAAATGATTCTAAAATGTTGCCAAAGCATGTTTTTGATGATAATTATCGAAGAAAATAAATAAACAGCGGACGACAACATTTAATTCAGCATTAACCTCCCTACAACAGCCACCTCTCTACAACAACCAGTTTTGCGTCTTCCCATGGATGGCTGTTGTAGAGAGGTTGCACTGTATAACCGTTATTTTTCTCTACTTTAATTTTTCAGTTTTCAAGTGGATTGCACGTGTATACATGTTATCGCTGTCTGTACTAGTTTAAGATGAATTGAACAATTATTATTATTATCCATGGGAAAACTGTTAATCCTCGGTATTAGCAAGCATTTAACTTCTCATGTTTTGTTTTTATATTTCCTTTATAATAATCCCATACACTAGTATTCACGTAAAGCCGACATTCAGCACATAGTATGTGTTCACATGTCAGAGACAAAATGACGACAACCCATCATCCGATGGTACACAGCACATGATTGGTTCGGTAAATGTCATCGCAACTATGCAATTAGCGAATAAATGCCAACGTTTCTATTATCATTTTATTAATATTTTAATATCAGGGATGTCGGCGTTGCGCCATTATTGCTGCTAATCCGCCATGACTAACTCGCGTGTTGTGTAGAAACACAGCTTCTTCCGGAAATATTAGCTTGTTTCCACAACAAAGGTTTTATCCTAACCCTTTCAATCCTGGATATCATACATTGCCGTTTTCATACCAAATTTAGAACTTTTTTAATGTGGATGTTTTAGAGGCGAATACTAGTGGCAAATGCTGCAGATACTTATAATGGCTGTCTCATCTGGATCTGGAGTGTTTGCACATGTTGGCTTTCAGGGGCCCGTTTCACTGAACGTCGTACGACTAAAATGTTCGTTTGTGCAAATTTAGGATCGTATAGAAATTTCAATAAACAAATTTACATTTATTGAGCCAACAAATTATGAGTGTGTTTCCTCTGGACGCAATTCTAATGAAATTCCAAGACATATTCATGATATTTATAGGGAGAAATAAAAGAAAATACAATGAATTGTCGTCTGCTATTTTTGAAATATTTATAGCCCACAAATTTCCCAGCATGCAAAGAGTTAATATATTAGTTTAGTGTTTAAACAATACTTACTTCAAATAGAATAAATGCATGCCTCAATATACATATACAGTAACTGTGAATAAGGATTAGAAACCAGGCTCACAGAGCTTATGTGAATTCTTCTACTTGAGTAAACCATCAGTAAATGGGAATGTGGCAAGAATGCATAAAATGTATACATATGTAAGTTTTGTTAAATAATTGAAGGAAAAAAAGAAAGATATCCCATGCGTGCGCACTGAACTATTGGCATTGTTCTGAAGCGTTAATAACGATATGTGTACTCGACTAGCATTGACCTGCTACTGGTAATGTATAAGGTGCAATTGCAAGGTGCATGATCACGTGGTTACAACAACAACAACAATTACTGAAACTTCCAGCTGATTCAAGCTACGTATTCTGTTCTCGTATTGTCCATATTATGTAACGAATTTTAATGAAATCTGGCACATCGAACGCGTCTTGTTAAGCTGCATTTGGTGGTCTCGGTACTTTGGTCCAACATATCTGTAGTTTTGCGAAGAATCGAGTTTACCGTGTTTACTGTCAATACAGACACGGAAACCGATTATTCGCAAAAACGACATAAGTATGTGCCGAAGTCCCGAGACCACCAAATGCAAGTCATGAAGACTCATTTGCTTCGCCATATTTCATCAAAATCAGTTGCATATTAAGGAAATATCAAATAATAAGTGGGCGCGCTTTCATACATAGTTGTTGTTGTGGTAACCACGTGATCATGCACCTTGAATTTACCAGTACAATTTACTGGTACAATTTACAACAGTACACACCGATCAGTCGCAGGAGCAGTCTCCCGTCATGCAGTGAAACGTTTAGACGCAATGGTGAACTGTTGAACCCATTGGAATACAAGAATTAATATATTAATAATTAGCTACTACTGTATAACTTAAACACGGTGCATAAGTGTAACACAAGTTCACTTCCAAACCGGAGAATACTTTTTTTTTAGTTATTAATTGGTATAACTTAAAAACACGGTGCAATTGTGATTACGCAGTTTTTCCAAAATTACACCGAAGAATTTTACAATTTATTTATTTTGTTATTACTGTATAAACTTAAAACACGGGTGCATTGTGTACGCAAGTCCTTACACCGAGAATTATTTTTATTATTAGTTATTTTAATGTATAACTTAAACACGGTGCATTGTGTACGCAGGTTCACTTACCGAGAATAACATTTATTATTAGTTAATTACTGTTATTAACTTAAACCACGGTCATTGTGTACGCAGTCACTTACACCGAGAATACATGTATTATTAGTATTCACTGTATAACTTAAACTCGGTGCATTGTGTACGGCAGAGTCACTTATCAACGAGAATTATATTTTATTTTAGTTATTACTGTATAACTTAAACACGGTGCATTGTTGTACTCCGTCATTACACGAGAATCATTTATTATTGTTATTACTGTTTTTACTTAACACGGTGCATTGTGTACGCAGGTCTCTGTTTCACGAGAATACATTTATTATAGTTATTACTGAATATATTAAAACACGGTGCATTGGTGTACGCAGTCACTTACACCGAGAATACATTTATTCTTAGTTACTACTGTATTACTTATTCACGGTGCATTGTGTACGCAGTCACTTACTCCGCGAATACATTTTTTATTAGTTATTACTGTACAACTTAAACACGGTGGCTTTGTGTACGCAGTCACTTACACCGGAATACATTTATTATAGTTACTGCTGTTATACTTAAACACGGTGCTATTGTGGACGCTGGTCACTTACACGAGAATACATTTATTATAGTTATTACTGTTATAACTTAAACACGGTGCATGTGTACGCATTCACTTACACCGAGAATACATTATTAATTAGTTATTCAATGTATATCATTTAATTAAAAAAAACACGGTGCATTGTGTACGGCAGGTCACTTACACCGAGAATAAAACCATTTATTATAGTTACTGGCTGCTATAACTCATAACGGTTGCATTGTTTTACGGCAGTCACTTACACACGTGAATTACATTGATTATAGTATTACCGGTATAACTTAAACACGGTGCAATTGTGTTACGCAGTTTCACTTTAAACCGAGGAATTTTTACATTTATTATAGTTATTACTGTAATTAACTTTAAACACGGTGCATTGTGGTACGCAGTCACTTCACACGAGAATACATTTATTATTTTTTTAGTTATTACCTGTTTAACTTAAACACGGTGCATTGTGTTACGCAGTTCTCATTACACACGAGAATACATTTAAGTTATTAGTTTATTACCTGGTATAACTTAAAATCACCGTGTGCATTCTGTAAAACACAGTCACTTACACCGGGGGAATACATTTATTATTAGTTACTACTGATAAACTTAAACACGGTGCATTGTGTCGCAGGCACTTACACCGAGAATACAATTTTTATTAGTTTATTACTGTATAATTAAAACACGGTGCTTTGGTGTACGCCAGTCACTTTTACACCGAGAATACATTTATTATAGTTATTTCTATTTAAACTTAAACACGGTTGGCATTGTGTTACTCAGTCACTTAACCGAGAATAACTTTTTTTTATTAGTTATTACTGTAACTTAAAACACGGTGCATTGTACGCAGTTTCTTACACCGGAGAATACATTTTAGTTAATTATGTATAACTTAAACACGGTGCATTGTTGTAAGCAGTCACTTACCACCGAGAATTCATTTATTATTTAGTTATACTTGGTATACTAAAACACGGTGCTTGTGTCAAACAGTCCTTACACAAGAGATACATTTTATTATTTTAGGTTATTATGTATATACTTAAACACGGTGCATTGTGTACGCAGTCACTTACACCGAGAATACATTTATTATAGTTATTACTGTATAACTTAAACACGGTGCATTGTGTACGCAGTCACTTACACCGAGAATACATTTATTATTAGTTATTACTGTATAACTTAAACACGGTGCATTGTGTACACAGTCACTTACACCGAGAATACATTTATTATTAGTTATTACTGTATAACTTAAACACGGTGCATTGTGTACGCAGTCACTTACACCGAGAATACATTTATTATAGTTATTACTGTATAACTTAAACACGGTGCATTGTGTACGCAGTCACTTACACCGAGAATACATTTATTATAGTTATTACTGTATAACTTAAACACGGTGCATTGTGTACGCAGTCACTTACACCGAGAATACATTTATTATAGTTATTACTGTATAACTTAAACACGGTGCATTGTGTACGCAGTCACTCACCGAGTACACGAGATTTTACAGTTATAGAATACATTTATTTTATTAATATATATACGTTTATACTCCGAACATGTGTCTCACGTGATGTGTGCAAGTTCAGTTATATTTAAGAACAAAATCCATCATATTTCCATAAAACTTGCACTCGTGTTATTGTATAGGGTAGTGTCCACATTTTAATGTACCTGCATCATAATTGATAGTGTAACTGATATGTATTCTCATCTTTTGCAAGGAATAAAATCATGGATTGTTGCGTTTACTGGGGTGAAGAATACATTTGGTATACGTTTAAAGTGCGAAGGACTCCTCGCAAACTTTAAACAGACCAAATGTATTGTACACCCCAGTAAACACAATAACCCATGGTTTTATTACTTATATGTATACTGCATTTTCTGATAGTTTCAAAAATGTAAATAACCAAATATGGCGTTAAAATGAACAAGAATCTTGTTTTACGTCATTTTGTCGCATAACAGCGACATTGCGAACATCAACATCAACATCAACAACATCGCGCGACGTCATGTGTGTCTAATGTATTGTAATGGGATGTAAACGCAATACGTCGAATGGGCGTTCGAATTGTGAATTTATAGAAGGTGTAAATATTTAGGCATAACCAATTGAAGAGCTGTTGCACGTTGCACGCCTATTTTATGAAAACCAATTTCTCATTTGTGACTATGACTGGAGAAATGGGGCTTATGGAATTTGCGATCAGTGTAGATCAGCATCCGCACAGTCTTATCAGGATCTGCACTGTTCGCCAGTCCATCAATGAAACATCCAACATGCTTCTTGCAATCAATTCAGATCGTTATCAGGATACAGGAGTCAGCAGTTATAGACTCCAGTCACAGTCACATTTACGTTATTGGTGACGTCGCCCAAAAACGGACAGCTAATGGTTACTTCAAATTCAACCATCTGCATCTCCTAAACTAAACAGTCTATAAATGATGTACATTATCTAAAATGGCACTTTTCTGTTGCCAATGGAATTGTGTAAATTGTGTGAAAGTCACGGAATATATAATAGCAAGGATTTATGGTTAGGTGTATGCCTCTGGTAACAGGCAAGAAAACACAATAAAAACACTTAGACACACATCAAAAACTAAAATCATATGATGAAGTGTCAAACAAGCGTATATGTTATTCGATTATGATATATATACAGTCAAACCTGTGAATAAAGCCATGGGAAGAGAAAAATCTGGCCTTTGTTCATAGGTGATCTTTGTTCGCAGGTTCATTGGTGTAGTAATTGAATAATTGGGAAAACAAAAGCGTGACTGCTATAGACAATTACTTGCTATTCGGAGATGGCCTTTAACACAGGGTGGACTGTATTAAATATGGATACTTTGCAATTGTGGCACATCGTGTAATGAGAAAACTGATCCCCACGCCCATAGTGGTGATACGGTCATATGCCAGCTAAGCTGGTAAACACCTGGGGCCGTTTCACTAAACTTCGTACGACTAAAATGTTAGTAAGTGCAAGATTAATATAGTCTGTACATTTCACATTAACAATGTTTTCTTATAAACAATTATTGGATTTAGATTTATTGAGCATAGGCTGCATATACAGCCTATGCTTAATACATGTAAATCCATTAATTCGTTCTTAAATATTCACTTACGAACATTTTAGTCGTACGAAGTTCAGTGAAACGGCCCCTGCTGGCTCAAAAAAGCAGTTACAAGCCAAACAATGCGATAACATGGCCAATATTGGTTTAACGAGTTTCCAACCGTCTGAGCAACTCGACACACGCTGGGAATGAAGTAATTCACGTTTGCTTGTTGAGCTTGAGCATATACACAGGAATGTAGTCATTGTAAGGGTATTTTTTAAGAAGAAAAGAGAAGACGAAAACTACCCACAAACAGTGCAGATCCGGATGAGACGGATCGTTACGATCCGTCTCATCAGGATCTACACTGTTTGCAAAAAGTACAAGCAATGTCTGTATCTACACAGCAAAATGTGCCATATATGCAATTCATATGAAAAGAGCCGCTATGAAATTCATATGATGTTCATGTGAATTTCATATGAATATTTTTCATATGCATTTCATGTGAATGATTTGCATAGGAATTTCATATGAAACATTTTCATATGAAATTCATATGAAAATTTCATATGCAATTCATATGATTTTCATATGAACTTCATATGAAAATTACATATGCAATTTATATGAAATGTTTTCATATGAATTTCATATGAAATTTTCATATGAAATTCATGTTACATATGCAATTCATATGAAATATACATTTTTTTTTCATATACAATTCATATGAAATATACATTATTTTTCATATGCAATTCATATGAAATATACATTTTTTTTCATATGCAAAATTCATATGAAATTCATGTTTTTCATATACAAATTGTTTTGGGGATTTAAAAACATTGTACATGGGTCTTCATATGACATTCTTATGATTTGCATATGAAGTTCATATGATTTGCATATGAAATGCATATGAATTGCATATTGGCTCAATTTATATCATTTGCATATGAAATTTTCATATGAAATTCATATGAAAAACATATGAAATTCATATGCCACACATTTTGTAGTGATACTAGTGGATCACAAGCTATGTTGCTCGATGCCTCCACTTGTCCCAATACGCCATGACACGACGGCAATATTGCTTGTAATCGACGCCAGATTCTGTTTTACTATTTCATTAAACGCTAAATGACAGTTCACAGAGTACATCCTTAATGAAACATTTCATTAGCGTCAGATTGACACAGACAATGGGTTTTAGATAACCCGATATAGGACATTGTGGCATCAAATAACTTAATCAGCATTACCAGCGAAACGGAAGAAAAGATATGGCAAGCCAAATGCACAATACGATCTCAAACCAGGGTTTGGGGGTCCATGATTTGACGAATAACCACCAATCGAGATATGCAATCGGTTAAACAAGGGTTTGAGTAATTATCGTGCACTTGGTGCATAAAAAGCCCAATCGAGACCTCAAACCCGGATGTAAGGCTCTCCAAATGCATAATAATTCCTCAACCCCGGGTTTGAGACCCCAAGCCAGGGTTTGAGGACGATAGCTCAAACCCATTCTTGAGAACCTCAAAATTAGTGTGCGCATCAATATCGATAGCTCAATCCCTAGCTTGAGGAACTCAAACCCGGGTTTGAAGAATTAGTGTGCGTTTAGCCTGCCATAGAATGTCCCTATTTGCGTCAAAACACAACGTTGACGTCGTTGTCCAAAAGTATGGAGGGCCGTTAGGGACAACGTTCGTCTCTTACTTTCTACGTCGTGAACGGACGAACATTGAGAGCCGTAAATGTGGCGGTGACTGGAGAAATGGGACTTATGGACTTAGCGACCAGTGTAGAACCAGATCCGCACAGTCCGATCAGGATCTGTACTATTCGTCATTCCAACAATGAAACACGTAGACATAGACCAGCCTGCACATCGGCAGCGTATGAACTGTTCAACATTCAGTTAGTACAAATCCTGCCATCCGTTTTGCGTCTATATCAGATAGTAATGTCCTTCCTGAATCTGCAGGAATGCGATATTTGGTCAGGAGCTAGATTTGCCACAAATGTTATTTCTTCTCACAGTCACATAATTGAGACACGCCATGTGAGTTTGTACCTTCGGACATCTGCGTAATTTCATGAAATACGTTATTTATATTCCGCATGTACTCTCTAAATTTTGTCAACATTTGACTTTATTTATGAACAATATTGTAAATGTTGTAAACGTATTTAATGAAATTACGCAGATGTCAGAAGGTATAAAATCATGGCGTGTCTCATATGGGCCTTAAATGCGTTTTGCGACCAGTGTAGATCCAGATCAGCATGTGCATCCAGAATCTGATCAGGATCTGCACGATTGGCCACTCCATCAATGAAACACCTGTCATGCTGCTTACAATAAATATATTTCGCTCTCAGGCTATAGACCCCATTTCTCAACACACAGTCACATATAAACGATTCACTTTGAAACTGCAGTGGCAGGAAAGGCGTGACCCAAACCTAGCGACAATATTGAAGCGGTTACATCACGACACATGGAATATCAGCCCAACAGTGCATTCCTGACTCGCCCGCTGTCATACATGTGTGGCTATATGTGGCTGTGACCGGACAAATGGGGCTTATCGGTTTTGTGACAATTTTGCTGAAAACCTCTGTTAGCTTAACGGACTGTTAAATTTGCTCAAAATCTCTGTTAGCTTAACGGACTGTTAAATTTGCTCAAAATCTCTGTTAGCTTAACGGACTGTTAAATCCTTAAGAATGTTAAGGATTTAACAGTCCGTTAAGCTAACAGATGTTTTGAGCAACTGGTCCTGGAGTAAAACTGTTCAGACATACATGTACATTACACAGTTAGTCGTGTTATAATTTTATAGAAAATGTTTATAAAAAGAACAACACAACTAGTGACCCGGAAGTTAAGCATTCCACCGGAAGCACCAATTGGAGCATCTCGTACAATTACAATGGAAACCACGGGCGAATAACGCATAACAGGGATGGTAAATGGTTACATTTTCCATAATTACGTTTAGAAACCACAAGAGAAATAAAAACAATGCCATAAAACAAATATATATGGGCCGCGCTCTGTGAAAACCGGCCTTAATGACAACGTCATGAAAGCCTGAAATATATATAGTGGAAGCTAGAGTGTCCTTAAATAGACTTCCATGTCATTTGTTTGTTAAAAGCAAACTCTCTCTCTTGATCTTGTATTTTTATCTCAGAATACAAAAAAAAAACATATTGTGGAATTTATTTCAAGCACAAAATGGCCGTGAAACTTTAAAATGATCACCATAATAACAGTAAAATGTAAAAAAAAAAAAAGAAGAGAAAAGTCACAAATAATATTCATTTCGAACCCGTTTTATACTTTATGATATTTCTGGTACATTTAGCATTCACAATGGCCAACAAGAGTCATATTATGGCAAGATGGGGCTTAATACAGTTTTACCAGTATGGACCCGTTTTGTATTTACGTACATTCGTGAGCATGTGTGTTTGTCCAACGATGTAGTGTTGGCTTAAATATTGTTGATATCGCCTGTAAGATCGCACGACATACAGGATGTTGTAATTTCATCTCCTAAAAATGATATGGGACCATTTGCATTGTTCACTATTAGGCGAAATTGTTCAACGTACATCATACATTAAGCCGTTTATGAATCGTAATCAGGTGCTTTACAGTCACTGTTACGTTGTCCATAATTATCAAGGTGCATGATCGCG
The DNA here is from genome assembly GCA_029237695.1 of Conchocele bisecta. Classification (NCBI taxonomy): domain Eukaryota; kingdom Metazoa; phylum Mollusca; class Bivalvia; order Lucinida; family Thyasiridae; genus Conchocele; species Conchocele bisecta. The sequence continues at coordinate 153,573,780 of CM055266.1, forward strand.
TGGTTACAACAACAACAACGTCGCCCACTCCAAAGTAAGTATTATTTGATAGTTTCCTTAATATGCAACTGATTTTGATGATATATAGCGCAGCAAATGCGTCTTCATGAGCTGCAGTTGTGGTCCGGGGAGTTCGGCACAGACTTATGTCGTTTTTGCGAAGAATCGATTTCCGTGTCGGTAGACACGGAAATCGATTCTTCGCAAAAACGACAGAAGTTTCGGCGAAAATACAAAGACCACCAAATGCAGCTTAACAAGACGCGTTTGATGCGCCATATTTCATCAAAATCCGTTACATAATAAGGACAATATAAAAGAATACGTACTTTGAATCAGATGGATTCTGGAAGTTTCAGTACTTGTAGTTGTTGTTAGTACCACGTGATCATACACGTTGATTATAATACATGTACGATTGTGTTATATCTGTATGATATACAGTACATATAATACCATATTTTGGAAGCACATGTTAATGATACCTTATGGTTATGTGCGAAATTCTGACAATACTTTGTTTTATTTATGCCATAAGGACTTATCAGCTGAGTAAAATAAATGAAATGACAATAGTAAACATATATAAGGTTTCATATCAGATTCAAAGGTTTCCTTCGTGCTATATGTACAGTAACCATATCAAGTGTAAATTGTTCATATATTATAATCTACAATACCAGTAGCCAATTTAATCAAAATTGCAAAGTATACTTTGAGGGAGTAATCATTTACTTTTCCTGAAATGCATTATTTTATATAAAACTAACGACTACATATATTTGATGATTAAAAGTATGCAGAATTATTATACTGAATGTATTAATTACATTATCACAGCCAAAATGGCTGTGATAATGTAATAAATTCAGTATAATAAAAATTAATAAATGTATCCTAAAATTGAAAATTTCTCCCTGAAAGTATACTTTGATAGATAAGTATACTTTGCAATGTTGGTGAAATAGGCTACAGATCGATTAACCTTGGCTAAAGAACGTCGATATACAAGTAGAACGTCCTGAGCAGATACACGAACTGTCAGTTCGCAATTATACAACGTGATTGGTCGAGACTGATTCTCAGCCAATACAGCAACTGCATAGGTAACATTAGACTTGAGTAAAGATTGAGATTGTGTTATCCGCATTCATCCTTGTCACATTTAATTCAACTGTGTACGTAAACATTATATATGTGCAGTCAAACCTGCTAGATGCGAATATGGGATGCACAATTGCTACAGAAACCCGGAAACCATAGCATGTATAAGTTACGTCATTAAACCTTACACCGCTATCTTAATTTTTTGTCGTCTGTTGGTTACTTTTTATCATCAAAAACATGCTTTGACAGCACTTTAGAATAATTTACAACATGTTTTTACAGCACTTCAGAATCATTTCCATTGGAAATGATTCTGAAGTGCTGTCAAACCATGTTTTATTGACATAGAAATATAAGATATAAAAGCAACAGCAGACGACAATTGTTGTGTGTAGCGGTCTAAGGGTTAACAATTGTTCCGTTTGTGTTATGTCTGTTTTCTGTGCTACATAAATGAATATGGCTATACACTAGTCAACACCATATTATAATATGTATTTTCATACACGAAAACTGCCAAAGCTATCACACACATGTATATCCTGTTGGTACCAGCAGCTTGTTTCAGTAGGAAATTCTTGGGGCAGTTTTATATACGAGACCTATAAAGCATCACAATAGCAATTTTGTGTTTCACCAGTGGGTAAAATAATACTGAAATGATGTAGAAAGTTATCAACACCATCAGGGCAAGTATGGAAACATTTCTTTGATATTTTCGCTGTAATCAACACATATCCAACACCAAATCGCCAGCTAAAACCTTCGTTACAGATGCGGTCAGCCGATTACTATTAGAGAAAGGTCTAATTATCGAGCTGCCTAGATTGACAGCCGCTCGTGAGCAAACACGACTGCTGTTTTAATAGGCATTGAGTCAGTTTTATCGGAGCACATGTTGCCATTAACATATAAACATGTGTATACAGTCGAACCTCCATGGATGTCCACCTCTCTACAAAAGGTCCCTCCCTGTAGCAGCCACTTTCTCAGTTCCAAATTGAAAAATTGCATTTACATATGTATTGCCTCCGTACAAGAACCACCTCTTTATAGCAGGCAGTGTTGTGTCATCCCAGTTGCTGGCTGCTATAGAGGTTGCAATATACGGAGTCCCGCAGGGGACATGGATTTTTTTATTAATTCGTTCCAACCAAATAACAATTCGTTCCCTCAATTCGTTCCCACGATATAACTATTAGTTCCCTCGAATTAACAATTCGTTCCCACGAAATGACAATTCGTTCCCTCAATTTAACAATTCGTTACCTCGAATTAACAATTCGTCCGCACGATATAACGATTCGTTCCCACGAATTAACAATTCGTTCCCGCGGGAACGAATTGTTATTTAGTGGGAACGAATTGTTAAATTGAGGGAAAGAATTGTTAATTCGTGGGAACGAATTGTTAAATTGAGGGAACGAATTGTTATTTCGTGGGAACGAATTAATAAAACAAAAAGAATTCTACGTCCTCTGCGGGGCTCGTAGCAATACACTAAATGCCAATGACTCCACTATACATAGCCAGCAGTGTATACGTATAAAACACAGGAAACTGGGGGCCGTTTCACTAAACTTCTTACGACTAAAATGTTCGTAAGTGCACATTTAGGATCGCCTGAAAATATAAATTGATGGATTTACATGTATTGAGCATAGGCTGCATATGCAGCATATGCTCAATAAATGTAAAACCAATAATTGTTTACAAGAAAACATTGTTAATGTGAAATTTACAGACTGTCATAATTGTGCACTTACGAACATTTTAGTCGTACGAAGTTCAGTGAAACGGGCCCCTGTAGTTTGATATGTATCTATGCTGGCCGCATACACACAGTCCATCCCCGTTTTTGTCACGTGTTGGTTAGGATTAATGCCAGACTGGCCGAGAGTGACAGTAGAACTTATATCGCTGCCAGATAGCTGTTCTCCCGGGACCCCATGACGATAGCCAAATGGTCATATACATAAAGACTTTAATAAGGCGTCCTGCTGGAATAATGGCGCATATTAAGCCACTGGAATGGTTGGCCGCACTTGGACTAAACGGACGTTAGGACAGCATATATGTGGCTTTGCCTGGAGAAATGAAATGGGGCTTATTTGTGACTAGTGCAGCTCCTGATCAAATAACACAGTCCTGCAGTCTGAGAGCGATCCAGGGGCGGCGGAAGCGGGGGGGGGGGGGGGTATTGCGGGGGGGCCTAGCCCCCCCAATAATTCTGTAAATTTTGGATTTATTATTCTAATATATTTGTGTAATCATGAGTACTGGGAACTTTGCTGAGAACTTTGCTGAGAATGCAGGAAACGGCGTTTCACACCACTTGGATTAAAAAAAATTCCGGGGGGGGGGGTGGTGAGCATGCCCCGGACCCCCCTAGCGCTATCGGGCCCTTCGGGCCTTCAACAATGGGCCCCCCAATAATGTTCGGCTATCGCCGCCTATGCGATCTACTGTCTGTTCCACGTATTTTCTGCCGATTGAACAGTTTCGCATTAAATTAAACACATTAAATCTACAAGAAATTTAGAAGTTCCATCAACTATTAATTTTATATTGAAAACGGGGGGGGGGGGGGGGGAGAGAGGTGGAAGGGGAGGATAAACAAACGAAATAATTTGGAAATGATGTAACTAAGAAAATAAAAAGGTAGTTTTGAAAATCGGTCCACAAATGCCAATATTTATGCAAAAAATCTATTTTAGCACCCATGTTAAATTCTCATAGGAAAACATTCGTCGGCAGCAAAACGTGGAACAGACAATTTGCTTGTTAGAAGCATAATATGTGTTTCATTCATAGAATGGCGAACAGTGCATATCCTGATCAGACTGTGCGGATGCACAGGCTGATCTGGATCTTCACTAATCGCAAACCCCATAAGCCCCATTTATCCAGTCACAGCCAGTCCGTGTACACCATATATGACTCGCTCCGACCACGGGATGAAGAATGAGTTTGCTGTACCAGATCTGGACCTACACATATCGCTATCAGGATGGCGAAGCAGTGTTGACGCATCGTACGGAACCCATTGAACCACATATGCTCAGGCTGGGATATCAGGAAATATACAGTTGAAACATTCAATAAGCCATTCTATGCCATCATGTCACTTAAGGACATATGGAACCTCTGATCATCATATGATTCGAACATAATAGCTTCCTGAATGGGATGGAATATATGTTTAACATATATGTGAACATTGCCTGTACCCTATACGGCACATGGAGTGGCCAAGTCGGCCATCCGTGTGTGTGTGCCAGCCATCAGCCAGTTTCACCTCTTCAGGCATTTGACAAAGAACTGACAATGAGAAGGAAAACATATGATATAAGTTAGCCAATGATACATAGAAAAACTACGACAACGGACTCCTATACATTATATTACACCAAAATGTACTTCAAGTGAGATATTTTTACTTGTGCCAACATTCTCAACATGTACATAAGCTATGACTGATGTGTACACATTTCACACACTGTACCGTGCTATATGTCACAATATATATATATATATATATATATATAATTATATATATATATCTCTCAATACACATGGACCAGATATACTCTCCCCATATGAAGCTCCACTGCACTATTGTAATAGTGTCTAATAACAGAGTAAATGTAAATGGTCTGATTTAACGACGGCACTGGGTCATGGACCTTGCATGTCGGGACCGACTATTTAACCCTTTACTGGGAGTTTACTGGGATATAAATTTTGGACAGAGACTTGCTACGGGCCAATCAAATGTTAGGGAATTGTGTAAATATGTTTGTGCTGGAATTATTTATTTGTATGTGTCGATATATCATAATTCTTGTTTTCCAAATTGATTTGAGAGATATTACAAATAGTAAACCAGCTTAAACATGGGTCTATGACGAAAATGACAAAGATTCAAATTTTACGGCCATATAAACAATTCAAAAGCAATATTTTTTTGGATAATATTAAATTAAAGGAAAATTTAAGAATCAGCCTTCTTTCTATTTCGAAAAATTTAGTAAAATATTGTTTTTATTGCGAAAAAACAATTTCCCCATGTTAAATCCCCATAGACATATTTACGGAGTGAAGATGTCTATGGGGATTTAACATGGGGATTTTTTTTTGAATTTTAGAAATACTGGACAGATTTTTAAAATTTTACTTTTGTTTTCTTAGTTAGATCATATCCAAGCTATCTAGTCAGGTTTCGGAGTCAATTTCCAAATTTTTTCGTTGTTTGACTCCTCCCACACTTCCTTACCTCTTTTTCCCCCATGTTAAATTCCCATAGAGAAATCAATTTTTCGTAATAAAATCAATATTTGACCAAATTTCACGAAATAAAAAGAAGGCTCATTCTTAAATTTTCATCTAATTTAATGTTATTGAAAAAAATATTGTTTTTGAATTGTTTATATGGCCGTAAAATTTGGGCAGGTTTCGTGAAACAGACAGTAGCTATGTTCGCGTTGCCAGCAACACAACACTTTTAGGCCCGAGTAAGAGTAAGTTTCGATATTAGCGAAATGCACCCGTACTCCTATTGTCGACATTTATTGAAAAAAAAAGACATCTGCCGTGAGTCCCTACAATTGTGTCGTGTGGAGAACTAATCGGTAATACGATAAAAGTAATTTTATCTGATCAGGAACCATTAGTCAATTAATTATTCCGTTTACTTTGTTTGTAAGGAGTACCGTGTTTGATGTCTATTTACGGTTGATTTACACTGCAATATCAGACAGGCCATGTGATTTTATACCTTAGAAAATATGCCTTTTTTTCACGAAAATTACTTACAGAAATGGTGGTATTTTCTGTAAATGACGTCGAGAGTTGACGAAGGTTTCATAGCGAAAGCTGAATCCTTATTGCTGTGAACATTTCGTCAACTTTCGACGTCATTTACGGAAAATATCATAAATTTTGCAAACATTTTCCATGCGACTTGTCCATATACAAAAGTATAATACAACTCATCTAGTGATAACTATAAACTGTAAACCATGTTGAAAATGTTCTGAACATGGCGTAGTTTACATGGTTAATAATTCCAGCACAAAAATATTTACACAATTCCCTAACATTTGATTGGCCCGTAGCAAGTCTCTGTCCAAAATTTATATCCCAGTAAACTCCCAAGCCGAACTACTTTCCGTAACCGTGAGGCGCAGTTAAAATAATTCTTAAGAAAACGGAAAATAAACACATTTTCTTGATGAATTTATTTCAAATGCTGGAATTATAAGGAATGAATGGCCTTTTTGTGGAATTTATCGGGGATATAAACTTGGAAAAGTCGCGGGAATACTGGACGAGGCCTTCCGGCCTTCGTCCAGTATTCCCGCGACTTTTCCAAGTTTGTACCCCGATAAATTCCACAAAAAGGCCATTCATTCCTATAATGTTCAACACTACGTACATCTATATCAGTGCTTGCAAACAGTGTTGTCCCAGATGAGCCGGCTCGTAACGAGTCTCAACAGGATCTGCACTTTCTGCAAGCAATTTTCTTAGACAAAGATAGCTTCTTTTTATAAATTGACTCGTCTGAAAATCATTTTGTGACCATTGGATTGGTAAAAAAAATAATATATCACAGACAAGTCCAGTTATTTAAGTGTTGAAATGATTAAACTGGTTGAGGTTGAGCTGTTCAGCACTTACCATGTATACGTTATATCCGGTCCTGTGTCGCTGTGAATATTAAGTTTAGACTTAAACTCCCATTATATTACACACTGCATTCACTCACTATATACACACCGTTTTACTATTGTACGCTCATTTTCGTAATATCTAGATCATCGTCATGGTGTGCATGTACCTGTATATCCGATTGTGTCATTTAATACATAATATATGTACTGTATTGTTCTGTAAGTCGCTTGAAGTGACCACTAGTCGCTTTATAAACCACTTGAAGTGCTGCCAATCCGTTTTAAAAGCGATTTTTACTTTTTTTCAAATGCCATTTGCAACGCAACAACACGTGTTTATTTTCCAATGAGAGTTTCGATGTCTTTGAGCTCGCGAGTGAAATACCAATACATGAATGGGAGTAGAAGGCGGCAGATAATGATATCATGACGCGCAAGTAGCGCTTCAAGTGGACGTTATTGGTATTAAAGGCGCGGCCGATAATCTCAATAAAGTAGCACTTCAATTGGAGGTTTTTCGTGTCAACCATTTCACCTATAAATATATAATAAGGTATGTTCTATGTTAATTATGGACTATTCCATTAATAAAAAGGTGTAATATTTCAAAATCTTAAACAAATTATGACAAACACTGCAGATCCAGAGGAGACGGCTCGTTACGAGCCGGCTCCTCTGGATCTGCAGTGTTGGCAAATACACAGGTGGATGCAGCGTGGCAGGGACGGTAAAATGGTTAAACATTTCCTAATTATGAAACCAGCAGAAATTCAGACAAATAAAAATTGCCCTGAAAACAAACAAAAAATCGGTTCTAAGAGTCAATGTTTTGTTTTGCGTGGCAGTTGTTATTTCTCTGACTTATTGCTGGTTTCTAAACGTAATTTTGATTTTTTTTTTTAACCGGCTTACTCTCCCTGTCACGCGTTATTCACCTGCGCAAACAGCTGGTCATACATTAGTATGCATCGGTACAATGTATAGTGAAACTCTACTATATAACAGTTATATATTTACGAATGTGCCAAATGTGCCCATGAGGTCTCAGGTAAATCTTATGTTTCACCAATACGACTGCGGTTTCTTCCTTTTAATGATGACCCGGTTCCAGCCGTTAACATTACAAGTCCGTTAATATCAAATTCAACAGCATTACTTATGTAGTTAGTCTGAACATTCTGCAGAGACCTTTGAATCGGACGGAATCGAACGTTGTTTTAACTTGGTCCGATTCAAATATCTGTACAATATGTTCAGACTAACTACATAAATAATGCTGCCAAATTTGGTACTGGCGGACTAGTAGTGTAATGGTCATCATTAAAAGGAAGAAAACCGCAGACGTATTGATGAAAACGTGAGATTTACCTGAGACCCCATGGGCGCCGCCATTACTCCAGACAAAACAATATACCACATGATCCCATACCCTGGTGAACTGTCCTGCATAAATTAAAAACAAGAAATCGATAACATAAAATGAATGCAACGGATGCGTCATACACGACAAACGCCGCAATACAAACAACAGTCCCGGGAGAAGTCCGGGTAAAACGGAGAACAACAATACACGTAAACATTGCGACAATGGCAGCGACACGGAACCGTCGGTGAGCAATTCGGAGAAATTAATTAAGTTAAACCAATTATGCTTTCGTTTTTCGACACTAAAAAATTAGGTCGATTAAGTACTCTGGAAAAAAAATATCGTAAGATGGATTTTGTGCAAAAAAACACTCAGTTATATATTAGGAAATATCATTTGATCAGAATTCCGTCAGATCTATTTCAGCATCTATATTTTATAGTGAGAATATTTCAATAACCAACTTGCGATCGGGCAGTCTGATCAACAAGCCTCGTGAATACATCAGCCGACCGACCAGCCTTGGAAACCGTGGAGTTTGCCGCCCGATACTGCAAACTCCACGGTTCCCAAGGCTGGTCGGACATTGCGATGAGGAATTCAACAGCCAACTGATAGAAATCCACACACAGCGACTCATTATTAATACAACCATTACACCTCCTCGGGGACGATGGGAAACTCTGACAAACTCCAGGACCGCGTCTCAGATCATCTCGCGCGATTGCTCCCCGCCTTCGCTTCTCGTTGCTATGCTACCACCACAATTCGTCGTCCAATAACAAACAATTCGCAACAACTAAAACATCCAATATATTGTTACAATATTGACTTGAGGGAGTGCATTTATATTAACGGCTATCTTACTTCCGCCTATGTGTCACAGAAACGCTTTTATTCTTCAAATAAACTGATAATTTCTGCACTACGTCACACGCTGCACGGCAGCGAAACTTTACATAGAACAGCTGATCATTAACGGCAATTACCTTAAACTGGCCTACAATTCTAATTTCCCACCGGAGTTTCCAGCTCCAAAATAAGTAATGTAACCCGGTAAACTAATCCAATTATACTAAATTGCGTGAAAGCTTGAGAAACGCCAGAATTACTTTCTCAGCAAATGCAGGTAAAGACGTGTTGGGTAAACGATTGGAAAATTATTGCCTGTAAATGCATTACCAGTGATATATGGTTATCTTATTTCCATATATATATAGACTACGTGTATTTTGTTTAGTTTCAATTTACAAAATGTATATTGAAACGATTTAAAACACAACAAGGATGTAGACATGTTATTGTAATCATGAATTACCCGTACATTTGTCACACACTCGCGCCACCATAAACACGACCTTGACCTTTGTCACCTTTTAATGTCGCTACAAAGCTTAGCCATTTTGCTTTGCTGCTTTGCCTCGTTCCTTGTCATTTCTTATGGTCCAGTATACCAGGGTGTATACCCATGTTTTACAAACACAATCTCTAGTTTCAATATAGATAGACTGCGTGTATGATTGTCTAGTTTTAATATATATAGGCTACGTGTAGGATTGTCTAGTTTCAATATAGATATACTACGTGTATGGTTGTCTAGTTTCAATATATATAGACTACGTGTATTGTTGTCTAGTTTCAATATAGATAGACTACGTGTATTGTTGTCTAGTTTCAATATAGATAGATTACGTGTACATGTATATGGTTGACTAGTTTCAATATAGATAGGCTACGTGTATGGTTGTCTAGACTGAATATAGATAGGCTACGTGTAGGGTTGTCTAGTTTCGATATATATATATATATATATATAGGCTACGTGTATGGTCGTCTAGCTTCAATATAGATAGGCTACCTGTATAGTTTTCGAGTTCCAATATAGATAGGCTACGGCTATGGTTATCTAGTTTCAATATAGATAGGCTACGTGTATGGTTGTCTTGTTTCAATATAGATAGGCTACGCGTTTAGTTGTCTAGTTTCAATATAGATCGGCTACGTGTATGATTGTCTAGTCTCAATATAGATAGGGGCAACATGTAGGGTTGTCTAGTTTCGATATATATATAGAATACGTGTATGGTTGTCTAGTTTCAATATAGATATGCTACGTGTATGGTTGTCTGGTTTCAATATAGATATGCTACCTATATAGTTGTCTAGTTTCAATATAGATATGCTACATGTATGGTTGTATAGTTTCAATATAAATATGTTACGTGTATGTTTGTCTAGTTTCAATATAGATAGGCTACGTGTATGGTTGTCTAGTTTCGATGTATAAAGGTTACCTGTATGATCGTCTAGTTTCAATATAGATAGGCTACCTGTATAGTTTTCGAGTTTCAATATAGATAGGCTACGTGTATGGTTATCTAGTTTCAATATAGATAGGCTACGTGTATGGTTGTCTAGTTTCAATATATATAGGCTACGTGTATGGTTGTCTAGTTTCAATATAGATATGCTACATGTATAGTTGTCTAATTTCAATATATATAGGCTACGTGTGTGGTTGTCTAGTATAGATAGGCTACGTGTATATTTGTCTAGTTTCAATATAGATAGGATACATGTATGGTTGTCTAGTTTAAATATAGATCGGCTACGTGTATGATTGTCTAGTCTCAATATAGATAGGCTACATGTAGGTTTGTCTAGTTTCGATATAGATAGGCTACCCATGTATTTGTCTAGTTTCAATATAGATAGGCTACATGCATGGTTGTCTAGTTTCAATATATATAGGCTACGTGTATAGTTGTCTAGTTTCAATATATATAGGCTACCTGTATAGTTTTCGAGTCACAATATAGATAGGCTACGTGTATGGTTGTCTAGTTTCAATATAGGTAGGCTACGTGTATGGTTGTCTGGTTTCAATATATATATGCTACCTATATAGTTGTCTAGTTTCAATATAGATGTGCTACATGTATGGTTGTCTAGTTTCGATGTATAAAGGTTACCTGTATGGTCGTCTAGTTTCAATATAGATAGGCTACCTGTATAGTTTTCGAGTTTCAATATAGATAGGCTACGTGTATGGTTATCTAGTTTCAATATAGATAGGCTACGTGCATGGTTGTCTAGTTTCAATATAGATAGGCTACGTGTATGGTTGTCTAGTTTCAATATAGATATGCTACATGTATGGTTGTCTAGTTTAAATATAGATCGGCTACGTGTATGAATGTCTAGTCTCAATATAGATAGGCTACATGTAGGGTTGTCTAGTTTCGATATATATATACAGAATGCGTGTATGGTTGTCTAGTTTCAATATAGATATGCTACGTGAATGGTTGTCTAGTTTCAATATAGATATGCTACCTATGTATTTGTCTAGTTTCAATATATATAGGCTACGTGTATAGTTGTCTAGTTTCAATATAGATAGGCTACATGTATGGTTGTCTAGTTTCAATATAGATCTGCTACGTGTATGATTGTCTAGTCTCAATATAGATAGGCTACATGTAGGTTTGTCTAATTTCGATCGATATATATATATATATATATATATAACACGTGTATGGTTGTCTAGTTTCAATATAGATATGCTACATGTATGGTTGTCTAGTTTCAATATAAATATGCTACGTGTATGGTTGTCTAGTTTCAATATAGATAGGCCACATGTATGGTTGTCTAGTTTCGATGTATAAAGGTTACCTGTATGGTCGTCTAGCTTCAATATAGATAGGCTACCTGTATAGTTTTCGAATTTCAATATAGATAGGCTACGTGTATGGTTATCTAGTTTCAATATAGGTAGGCTACGTGTATGGTTGTCTAGTTTCAATATTGATATGCTACATGTATAGTTGTCTAGTTTCAATATATATAGGCTACGTGTATGGTTGTCTAGTATAGATAGGCTACGTGTATAGTTGTCTAGTTTCAATATAGATACGCTACATGAATGGTGGTCTAGTAGTTTCAATATAGATAGGCTACGTGTATAATTGTCTAGTTTCAATATAGATAGGATACATGTATGGTTGTCTAGCTTCAATATAGATCGGCTATGTGTATGATTGTCCAGTTTCAATATAGATAGGCTACATGCAGGGTTGTCTTGTTTCGATATATATATATAGGATACGTGTATGGTTGTCTAGTTTCAATATAGATATGCTACGTGTATGGTTGTATAGTTTCAATATAGATAGGCTACCTATATAGTTGTTGTCTAGTTTCAACATAGATAGGCTACATGTAGGGTTGTCTAGTTACGATATATATATATAGGATACGTGTATGGTTGTCTAATTTCAATATATATATACTACGTGTATGGTTGTCTAGTTTCAATATAGATAGACTACCTATATAGTTGTTATCTAGTTTCAACATAGATAGGCTACATGTATGGTTGTCTGGTTTCAATATAAATATGCTACGTGTATGGTTGTCTAGTTTCAATAAATAGGCTATATGTATGGTTGTCTGGTTTCAATATAAATATGCTACGTGTAGGGTTGTCCAGTTTCAATATATATAGGCTACGTGTATGGTTGTCTAGTTTCAATATAGATAGGCTACGTGTATAGTCGTATGTTTTCAATATATATAGGCTACGTGTATGGTTGTCTTCTACAGATATATTACGTGTATAGTTGTCTAGTTTCAATATATATAGGCTACGTGTAGGGTTTGTATCGTTTCGATATATATAGGCTATGTGTATGGTTGTCTAGTTTCAATAATTTTAGATAAGCTACCGTGTGTGGTGGTTGTCTTAGTTTCAATATAAGAGTAGGCTACGTTTATGGTTGTCTAGTTTCAATATAGATTAATGCTACGTGTTATTGGGTTTGGTTCTAGTTTCAATATAGATAGGACTTACGTGTGTGGTTTTTTAGTTTCCAAATATTAGATAGGTCTTACGTGTACGGTTGTCTAGTTTCAATATATATAGGCTACGTGTATGGCTGTCTAGTATAGATAGGCTACGTGTATAGTTGTATAGTTTCAATATAGATAGGCTACGTGTATAGTTGTCTAGTTTCAATATATATAGGCTACGTGTATGGTTGTCTAGTTTCAATATAGATAGGCTACGTGTGTGGTTATCTATTTTCAATATAGATAGGCTACGTGTATGGTTGACTAGTTTCAATATAGATAGGCTACGTATGTGGTTGTCTAGTTTCAATATAGATAGGCCTACGTGTGTGGTTGTCTAGTTTCAATATAGATAGGCTACGTGTGTGGTTGTCTAGTTTCAATATAGATAGGCTACGTGTGTGGTTGTCTAGTTTCAATATAGATAAGATACGTGTATGATAAATAACTAATACATCGCGTTTACAAGGCTAAAATGATCTCAAACACTCGTTTATTTTGATTGCATCTAACATTTGATTTCGGGTTTACTTACCCGTGAACATTATTGTCGGATTTCCTTCCTTATATTCGCAGAAACATCCAAAAACTAGTATACGCATGGACGGCGTTTCATTGACTGTATGGCAAACAAAGTTGACACTGATAGGATCATACTATGCAAATACTATTCTAGGTCTAAACTGGTCGGGACAGTACTCATTTCTAGTCGCAGTTAACAGTGAATTGGAAAAACAAGTTCGATATTGCGAGAATATCAAATAGAGGGAAAACTAAAGGCTGCATGTGACGTGCGTGTCGTTACAATACAATTAACACGCGAATATGACAATAGACATCAGAGCGGCACAACCAATGACTCGGAATGAATGATGATCATATGTGGCTGAGCAGAAGAAATTGGGATTAATGTGTTTGCGACCAGTGTAGATCCAGATCAGACTGTGCATCCGCACAGTCTGATCAGGATATGCACTGTTCGCAATGCAATCAATCAAACAGACATCGTGCTTCTAACAAGCAATATAGATCGTTGTCAGGCTACAGGAGTATGCTAGTAGCTCCGATGTTACAATGGACACAAATACCATAAGCTCCATGTCTCCAACAACAGCCACATATTGGACATAGCATGGCAAAATTGAGCTTGTTCAGGCTTCAAAATCATGCAGCTTTACCCAGACCTAAAATTCGAGTAAGTCTTTAATTCAAGAATGTATTCCATGTTTGAGATTTATGTTGTCTCGTATTCACAAACGGATACTTGACCAAGGATCTAAATTGTGTACTATCATAGTTGTATCGATAACAAAACACGCAAGTACGTGTTCCCTGATTAATTTATGGACATATGGGACACGTGATCAGTATATGATTCAAACATAATTGCTTCTTACATGTGGTTGGATATATGGACCCCATACAGTGGGGTCAGCGTATAAGTGCACACACGAACGAACACGACAGGTTGGAACCAACCTGTCGTGTTCGTTCGTGTGTGCACTGTTCATTAGAAAATGACCTTCGCTTGTCGAATACCATAGTCAATGAAAGGTGGAACAAAAAATAATTCGTTTTTCATATTCATCATATTTAACATATTATTGCATGCTGTTGCTAGGTGGAACATAAAATGTGGTTAGCAACTGAGCCAGCCTATGAACATTTATGCCAAATCTCACATAATTATTGCTAGCTCTAAATAAGAATTATTATTAAATATTTAGAGCTAGCATTAAATATTTAGAGCTAGCATTAATTATTTGAGTTTGCCATCAGTTTTCGCGATGCGTGGGGGATTATTGGTAGTGCGCTGTACGCTGTGTGTGAATTAGAACATTTAGTGGGTGAGCCAAAGGGGGTGACCACTACCACTTGGGGGGGGGGAGCAAATTGTCACTATGATTTATGGTCAGGTATATATCTCAGTATAATAAAACTGCATGATAGCAGTTTGGATCTTGTAGCTTAAAGGTTTTATGGCATGTTTTGTAGACCCCCCTCACAGTTTTAACAACTACTGCTAATAACTACACTGAAAAACATTCAATTGATTTGAAAGTTACTGAAATTGTTTGTCTAATGACTCTTAAACTGCAAAGAGTTAACAATTGCTCAAAATCCAAGATGGCCGCCAAAAAACCACTAATTTTACTATGTGTACTTAAATTATGCTAGTAGTACAAATTTGTCAATGGAGTGTGTCTCTAAATGTACAATTTCATTGCATTTATGTTTGAAAACGTCCGAATTGTCTAATTCCAGCAGTTGGTTACATACAAAACAAAATGGCTGCCATAAATAACTACGTTTATGTAGTGTAAAGGAAAAATGCACTTTTATTACAAATATGCATATATGATGATACAATTGTTATTCAAACATATACAATGTACATAGTACCACATATTTGACCATGTTTATCATGTATAGATACATAATTATACCAAATAGTTTGATGTGGGTAAATCCAAGATGGCCACCAGTAAAATTTCGGAAACATGTTATGTTTGGCAGATTAATTGAGATACAACTTTTTCAAAAAGAAACGATGTAGGATTCAATACCAACCAAGGTAATTGTGTATACTTATGTAACTATTTATCGAGTAATCTATTGCTAAAAAGTGCTCACAAAATATGTTATTAATACAAACTATGTAATTAACACAACATGTACTATACAACCAATGGTGCTACAAATACGATTGATAATACGACTTAATGTCAATTGTCTATAACCGAATGTCCATTATACCTGCACATGACATCAATACTATGTTCTATTCAAATGTGAAGTGTTCGTCTTCATCTCTATCATAAAGGTCAACTTCTGCAGTCCCCTTGGGTTCAAACTCGTCAGAACGTTGATTAGTGAAGTCTCTTAGTCGACACATGTCTGTGCATCTCAGTCCAATTTACAGACAGACACAAGGTGGTAATTTGCACAGCCGAGAACATTTGCAAGACAGCAGCTCCAAACCGCTTCAGGAGCTGGTAATCCGTGCATCCAGCCAATGTTGAGATGACGCTGTCCTTCCAACCATGTGTCTCTGTGGTGATGGCCTTTCTGGATCTGCTACAAGGCTTCTCTTCCAAATAGCAGCCTGGTAATTTGCACGTAATGCATGCTTAACTAGGCAGTTCCTGCATGGTGGCATTTGATGGGATTCAATTTTCCACCTTTTCGAGCAGAAAATATTGTACCTCAAGTCATTTATGTTGGATGTTTGTGATTTTGCTGCATAGAGCAGGCAAACAAATGCTTCTAATTTGGTGTGTAGCTGAGGTGGAATATTCCAGTCACAGTCAGATCCCAACTGTGTGTAGTTTCCCTTACATCTGGATTTGCCTTGATAATTACAATGGCCCTGAGCTTCCTTTTCCCAGCGAATGCACTCGTGGTATCGCAGCCAGTGAATGCATGCATTCCAATAAGTGCACCGCAAACACCAGGTCCAATAGCTGCAGTGATTGTTTGAACGTTAATCAATCATGTGCATTTTAATGAAAAGTGGTACACTAATGCTTTCACAAAATCCTAGACATAGAACAAGCACGTCTGTGTCATCTGAGCATATGACAACAGCTTTGTATCCTGCATCTGCAACATGTGTCGCATGAAGCAGTAATCGCCCATCTGCCTCTTCGTGTGTACTCTGTAATGCATAAATCTCTTTACAACAATTATCTGATCTGCCAACACTTTTCCACGTGTGTCACGATTACGACCTTTCCTTGTAGCTTATGTGTGTACTTTGGCTTCTGCCACTCATCTTTTGTTGCTGACTTGTTTTAAGAATGATCTCCACTGTCGTACTGTTTGTGTTGAGCTGATATTGTGCAACTGGAGACTTTGCCCTTCGCCTCTGTGTGATCTCTCGACAGATTTAATGGACAATTCTTCATATGTGTCAAACAAAACATCTATCCGGTTGCTTTCCGAGCCTTCTTTACATATCATGCCATGGATGGATATTGCAATATCACCAAAAGTTGAGATGTTGGGCTTCACCTTCTGAACTAAGCTCATTCCATCAAGTACTGTTGCTGAATTTGCTGGGAAGTCATTCACTGGTGTTGATAATTTCTGAAAGTGCTTGGCCAACACAACAGCTTTCGTTGTTTTCCTCGGGGTCCCTTCGGGGGTTGCCAATGTCCATGGTAGCGGACCATGTGGGTGGGAGAAGAGCTTCTCGTATCAAGGGCACGACTTTGTGCTATTACAATTATTCTGCCGAATAATGAGCTATCAGTCTTCAATATGATGGACTTGCCATGTGCAACTGTGTGCTTCTTTATACTCAAGCTTGTGAAGGTCTCCAATCTTTGCTTCTGTAGAGGATCATGGAACTTCTGTTGCGGTGGATCTGTTTCAAGCCTTTCTTCTTTGAATTTGTCATATGTCTGTTTTCCCATTGCATTGGCAATCATTAGATCATGTCTCACATCTTGTGGAACTGCGATTGCTGTCGAAATATACACACTGTTTTCATTTTCTTCAAACGGGTTAATCCAATTTTCAAGGACTTCAACCACAGCCGTGACACTCTTTTCATCTTTCTCGAATCGGGGTTTTGCAACTCTGAATGGTTTAGTCCAGATTTGTTTTTCCGTGTCAGTTCTCGCAGGTTATAAGGAAGCCACTACGATATTTGGCTGTTAATTAAAATCGGTTGACTGCGGAAGTTTTTTGGTAGAACTTCGTCGTCCCTCCTGTTGTCTGTGTGTCTTTATTGACAGTCATTTCTGTGGTCTGATCCACTGGGAGGAGGCCAAATTGATTGTTGTCTGAAAGTTGTACGGAGAATCCTCCATCACGAAAATGACTATACACGGCGGGATGATCAGCTTGCAGATTACTCATCTGGGCATAATAGACAGTACGATATCGTGCGTAGTTCAATCGGTCGTAGGCAAAGCACCATGGTATTAGATTTAGTATGGCGGCAAGATGCAACTCCCAATTTCCTTCCCTAGAAGCTCTGATCAGGTTCAACAATATTGCACCAACTATATCGATGTATGACATCCTGAATGCAAAAATATCCCCGTTGTTGTGTCTTCAATGCATATATCACGCAGTCCCGCATCCTGAAACTGCCGTCCAATAATAGCGAGCAGCGTCATTATTGTAAGGAAGGTACCCAGTCGAATGACTATATGGGAATATCTCTCTTTGTGTTTCCATAGTATTTCTGTAGCCTTTCCATAGAGGGCCTGGTCCATGACTACAACAATATCACCCAGCTTCAATTGCTGTCTCAGCAGCTCTGATTGACGTATAGTTTCAAGTACTGTTGACATGTCAGTCGCTGGAGCATTAATTGTTGGGAGATACTCTATCAGATCTTTGGATACATATATCATGCTCCGTGTAATAATATTGAAGCCTGTTCAACTTGGTATAGTCTGGCTCTCAGGATCAATCTGTCTGGTTAGCGTCCACAGAAAGTCTTTGTTCTCAGCCTTTTGTATGTTCATGGCAGCCATTTTGAATTTGACAAAATATATTATCAATATGTAAATGACTCAATTATTTAATGACAGTGTAAATTTGTCTGTGAAACCAATTAGCCTATAGCAATTCATTGATAAAACTATTATTAGATGTACATTACGTTACAGCAAAGACATAGCAAACATATGATTTATTGTCCAACATCTTAATTATAGGTATTTATTTCATACATACGGAAGCAGAAAAAAATATTCAACATTTTAAAATATGTTATAAGTAATGGGTTAATGTAATGAAGCGATAAAAACTATTAATAACAACATATGGACTTAACATTTTGCTGCAGTGGGTAAAAACACATGGTTTTGGCGGCCATCTTGAATATTGGTAGCCATCTTGGATACAAGTATGGAATTTTGATTTTCTTCAAAGCATAAACCATAAGCCTTCTGCTTCAGAACAGTTTTGGCGGCCATCTTGAATATTGGTAGCCATCTTGGATACAAGTATGGAATTTTGATTTTCTTCAAAGAATAAACCATAAGCCTTCTGCTTCAGAACAATCATGGTGCGTGGTTGCCTTGTATAGTGTGTTTATTTGCTATATTCGCAAAAAAAATGTTTTTATGAACCGCAAATTTGTCCGCAAGGGGGGGTTACATAAAAGGCCATAAAATCGTTAAGCTACAAGGTTCAAACTGCTATCATGCGGAAATAATATCTAGAGATGTATACCTTTCCATAAAAAAGATAGTGGCAATTTGCCGCAGCCCCCCCCCCCCCCCCCCCCCCTCAGGTGGTAGTGATAACCCTATTTTCAGAGGTCTGGCTCATCCCCTAATTAGACATATCTCTATAAATACATCGATAATATAGTACTGTAGTAGTAGACAGTTTGTTCCAGCAGGATAAACTCAAATAATGATTGCTAGCTCAAAATAATTAGAGCTAGCATTAAATATTTAGACTTAGCTCCAAATGATTTAGAGAGCTCTTCAAATGATTTGGAGCTATCTCTAAATATTTAATGCTAGCTCAAATTATTTTAGACCTAGCATTAATTATCTGAGCTTATGTACATTTGGCGTTCCATAGATGTGAACCAAAACCAAAACTATTTCATAGGCCAAAGAAAATTCCTGGAGTTACGTAGTGTCGGCATATGTTCCTAACAGTT
Organism: Conchocele bisecta; assembly: GCA_029237695.1. NCBI lineage: Eukaryota > Metazoa > Mollusca > Bivalvia > Lucinida > Thyasiridae > Conchocele > Conchocele bisecta. The sequence goes on from CM055266.1 coordinate 153,593,419, forward strand.
TGAGTGCAATATTAACTACGGTTGTGTAGGCAATACTGACGATCCACAGACAGTTTAACCCTTACACCGCTATCTTAATGTTTTGTCGTGTGCTGTTTATTTTATATTTTCCATTTTCATCATCAAAAACATGCTTTGAAAGAACTTTTGAATAAGTTACAACATGCTTTGACAGCATTTTAGAATCATTTCCATTGGAAATGATTCTGAAGTGCTGTCAAACCATGATTTTATTGAGAAATGTAGCGGTCTAAGGGTTAAATTGAATACCTCTCCTACATTGAAAACACAAGATCGTATGACTATATTTTATGATAAATACACGACTGCTATAAAGCCCAATCATGTGACATGTGAACGCCATTTGATTGAACGATGTCATAAGTAGCAATCTGTATGCACGGTGACCAGTGATGCATACATAAAACATGAACGTGGCTATTTAATGGCACCCGGTCAGCGACATATCTCGTTGAAGACATCAATAAATTATCAAACCGTCTGTATTTAGTATTTGTAAATATTGCTATCACAGTGATAAACTGTGTTCTTTTACTCAATAGCATCTGGTTATACCCCTTATATGAGTAATATGATTATTCCTAATCCTATTACTTTTAGGGGAAGGGGCCAAGTGACTTTGGTGTGGTATGGACCTAGCACCATGTCAAGTTATTTTAATTTCAGTGCTGAATATATTTTTTTCTCGATGTAAATATTCCGTTCTGATTATGGATCCCCATGCAGCAGGTTAAATACGGAATCGAACCCGTTGGCACGGCCTTAAATGACCTTAGCTGTTGATAGGCCGTTAAACATTAATAAACAAACAAATCAACCGTACCCACGGTACATGCAACAATAAAATTGTCATGTCATGTCAACTCAAATAGGAGGCAGGTTTTGATACTTTTTAACACAAACTGATTTCATGAAGCCATGATAGTGTATCGCCGTATTCCATGTATTCGAGCCACGGGTCAAACACATGACTCATTAATTGGCCAAATAATCAATGATTCAGAAATTACCACATCTGCCCACTGCGATACATAAATATGATATGTATCGCAGTGGGCGGGTGGGGAAATTGTTTAATTAGATTGTCTTGAGCTGTGATTCGATCAGGGAGAGTGGATCCCTGGCATGATATACACCACGGAAGTTGATGTAGATTTACAGGGTCATTCAAGTGTATGCATGTTCTGCTACCGTGTACCGTTACACGTCTAACAAATACAAAATAATTAAACCATAAACTGTGACGATAAATTCACTCCTTCAAAGCAATAGGTATATACACTCCAGTTTCACTTTATATAACATTGATACACATACATTGCAACCTCTCTAAACCGGATAACCTGGGAGGTCCTAAATTTGCACTTACGAACATTTTAGTTATACGAAGTTTAGTGAAACGGCTCCCTGCATCGTCTAAACTGGTCACAAAATCCATGCACTCAATATATCAATCACAACGTATCAGTTATCCCGTTGGGATATTGTGCTGCCATAAATGACGTTAACAGTTGCAGTCATGAACCTCTCTAAATAGGGCATCCATAAAAACAACTGCTGATAAAGGCCCATGGCATTCACTGAACTGTACATCTCTACATCGGCCCAGTGTGTCCCGCTCAGTGTGGTCCTGCTGGAGTTAACCCTTCCCCCTTCAATAACAGGAATGGATTTTGATATGTTTAATTTTGTAACAATCCAACCGTCAGAAAATGATTTTCAGACTAGTCCATTTAGGAAAAGGGGGCATTTTCGTTCTAAAAAAAAATATGAAAATTACATTAAAAAAAGTGCAGATCCTGATGAGACGGCTCGTTACGAGCCGTCTCATTTGGATCTGCACTGTTTGCATAAACCGCTATAGCGGGCTTTCGGATTCAAAGGGTTGATCAGTATAAACAGTAATCAGAATGGATATCTGGTATATACAGTAAAAGCTAAGATATTTAAAATTCAGACATCAATGGTAATCGCGAAACATGGCTACCAAAACAATACATTGTAAGTATGGTTGTATTGTACTTGTTCATTTGTTCCATGTTATCAACATTATCACGGTCAATGACACAAATGCCTCTTAGCTCTGGCTTAAGCGAAATCCTTGTTTAAGCAGCACCTGCTGGGCAGACAAGCAACTTGTATGGTGCATGCACAACCACGCTGATATCAACATGTTGTTTTACCAAGCTCATAACCAGAGCATTTATCAAGGTCATTCACTTATAAACTAGAGTTCCATGTATATATTAATTGTGTTTTACGAATGACCTGGGACTAACATTTCGAAACAACCGCAATAAACGTGTACTTCGAATCATTGATTGAAACGAATTTTGCACATTTCGGTCTGCAAAAAATAGTGTGGCGTTTAATATTTGCGACTAGTGTAGACCAAAGCAAGACAAGTCGCACATATACACGGTCGGATTTGGCTCTGTAGTTATACGCTGTTCACCATGTAGTTCCGAAGTCAAGTGTGGCTTTGGCCGTAGAAATGGGGTTTATGACATATGCAAGGTGTATGACCACGTGGTACTAACAACAACAAGTGCAGAAATTTCCAGAATCCATCTGATTCAAAGTACGTATTATTTTATAGTGTCCTTATTACGTAACGGATTTTGATGAAATATGGCGCATCAAACTCGTCTTGTTAAGCTGCATTTGGCGGTCTCTGTATTTTCGCCCAAACCGACATAAGTCTGTGCCAAACTCCCTGGACCACCAAATGCAGCTCATGAGGACGCGTTTGCTGCGCCATATTTCATCAAAATCCGTTGCATATTAAGGAAAATATCAAATAATACTTACTTTGGAGTGGGCGGCGTTGTTGTTGTTGTAACCACGTGATCATGAACCTTGATATGTGGCCAGTCTACCTCCAAATGCACACCAACAACCCGATAATGATATATTCTGCCTACTTGAAGCACGGCTGGTGGTTCGCTGACGGAAAGGCGAGCAGTGCAGGTCCTTATCAGGGTCTGGGTCTACACTGGTCGCTAAGAGCAAATGCCCCATTTCTCCAGTTACAACCACAAATATCCATGTTGCGTCTAACAAACAGTGTAGTTCCGTATTACTGTCTGTTTCACGAAGCCTGCCCAAAGTGTACGGTTATAGATACACACATAATGTAAAGACTATATTTAGTTCCAATACAAATTAAATTCCGATTAAATTTGAGGGGAAAAAAAGATCATTCTTTCAGTTTGTGAAACTTGATCAAATATTGATTTTATTACGAAAAATTCTCAATAGGAATTGAACATGAGATTCAGGTGCCGCAGAAAATTTGGAAATTTACTCCGAAACCTGGCTAGATAGCTTGCAAACTAAGAAAACAAAGGTTACATTTTGAAAATCAGTCAACTGTTTCTGCAATTAAAAAAATGTCTTTTGACATTTACCCGATGTTAAATCCCCATAGACATCTTCGCTCGTGTGAATGTCTATGTTGTTTTAGCACGAGGAAATTGTGAAAATCAATAGCAATAGTAGTTCTGAGTACATAACTCTAATTACATTTCATTACACTGCATTACATAAACGTTATGACGGAGTAGTAGTGTTTCCAAATATGCGTATTAAGAGTTCTTCATTTACTTTCTACTTCGTGGAGAGTGACCTAAGAATTTTGCTAATAAAATTAGGTAAGTTTATGGTAATATGTTTGTGTCATATTGAAGACATGTCTCTCAATAACAATATAGTGAAGTATGAACGTCAATGCCCTGCAGGTTTTTTTCTATACTTTAGTGCGCGAAGTGTAAATGCTATTACGCACATTTTTACTGTGAAGCGTGGTGTAGCGATATAGTGCAACCTGTTGCCTATAAAGCGGAAAACGTGCAGCTATAGCAATAGTTGACCAAATTAGACGAGAAATAAAAAATAGGCTCATTATTCAATTGTTCTAAAAAAATATTGTTTTTGCAATGTTTATATACCGTACGTAAAGTGGGCAAGGTAACGCAAAACAGACAGTCGACTAATGTAGACTGCTAGACGATCCGAAGATGATGCAGACACAAATATATACAGTGTAAACCCATTTTCATCATTGCACAAAATAGCTTACAACACCACAGGGACAATAATGGCCGGTTTGAATTTCTGCATAATATCGACTTGATACATTTATGACCATTGCATATATGAGACGCACCATGCGATTTTGTACATTAAGAACATGTCCGATTTTTTCATGAAATATATTGTGATGTTGTCTATAAATGACGTCGAAAGATGACGAAAATTTCATAGCAAATTCGGAATACTATTCCGCATTTGCTATGAAAATTTCGTCATCTTTCGACGTCATTTACGGAAAATATTGTAAATATTGTAAATATTTTTCTTGCGATATCGCACATGTTCTTAGATACGTACACAATCGCATGGCGTGTCTCATATAACAGTCTCAGCCACTTGGTCATGGGAACAACGCTTGTTGTGTAAGAGCTGTGACCATGTACTTGAACGAGAACAGTTCAATACTATTCCGCATTTGCTATGAAAATTTCGTCATCTTTCGACGTCATTTACGGAAAATATTGTAAATATTGTAAATATTTTTCTTGCGATATCGCACATGTTCTTAGATACGTACACAATCGCATGGCGTGTCTCATATAACAGTCTCAGCCACTTGGTCATGGGAACAACGCTTGTTGTGTAAGAGCTGTGACCATGTACTTGAACGAGAACAGTTCACCTTACTGTGTGTCGCTGGAGAACTTCGGAAATGTTTTGAACAATAGTTGGCTCTAACATTAAAAAACATTGTCTACGACCTACGTTCACCAATGATAGGGTTTAAGTTATTTTTTCCCGGCTTAAGCATACACGTGACGATAGTCATCGATAGACGATGGTCGGCCTTACAATGCCCCATACAAACATAGTATAGTCCCAGCTCTGTGTGCGCGTCCTCGTTGTTTCAATATGATGATGTTCACCGTTTGGCTGGTGCATATTTAACCCTTTCAATACCACAGACCTGTATAGTGGTATTGGCAAACAGTGTAGATCCAGTTGAGCCGGCTCGTAACGAGCCATCTCATCAGGATCTGCACTTTTGTAAGTAAATTTCATATTTAGAGAACAAAAACACCCCCTTTTCATAAATGGACTAGTATGAAGATCATTTGGTTGGATGGTTGGATTGGCTGAAAAATTAACATATCAAATTCCATTCCAGTTACTTAGGGGTGAAATAGTTAATACCGTCTGGTGAAACTGAACACCCTGATGATTTTTTTTTAAACTGCAACGGTGACTTTTACAAAAGTAGCACCAAAAGACGGGGCCACCGGTAGCCATACGGGATCGTATGGAGTTTGCAATTGGAAATCATATATCTTTATACACAAATAAAACAATCATATTACAATATAGTACCATTTACTCTTTGTGGATGACAGTAATGGCTGTGATGCTACCTCGGTAATTGATTGGCGAACAACGTAGTCCCTGATCAGACTGTGCGGATGCGCAGGCTGATCTGGGACTACGCTGGTCGCAAACATTATACCGTTCCATCCGTCCCTGGGCAGACATGAAATTCAGGACTAATTGATACAGACAGCCACCATCTGCGGCTCATGAAAGTCAGAACGTCATCTCCAATTTGGAGTCTATTGGCACGGCAATAGATGGGGAGATCACCGTATTGGAATGAACCGCTCAATCTTGGACCAACACTAACACATCGAATTCTGATTGATGCCTACTGTGCGGTTTGTGACGATTTGTTTTTACCTAAAGTGATATGCATAGTAGATATGTCAACGGTAAAATTCAGTACGTATGTTTCTGAATGAAGCGAAGCCAAACGAAATGTGAGATGAATATAATGGGTACCCAAACACTAACGCGAACGGGCAGAATTACGAAAACTATAATATGAAAAGTCATGCAGAGCATGATGTTATTAGCCCATCAAATCAGGGTTCAATATATGTCCGCATTTTAGTAGTTACTGAGTCTCGGGGGGGGGGGGATGAATGAGCGAGTGAGTATTGGTGTTTAACGGCCTATCAACAGCTAAGGTCATTTAAGGCCGGGCCAACGGGTTGTACTATCCCGCATTAAACGGGTCCACAATGAGGAAAATTCCCAAAATCAGAACTCAATATTTCCATGCCACACCAGTCACTTTAGTAGCTCGGCCCCAAAGTAATATGATTTGCCATAAGCTTATTGCTTCTTAATGGAGCATAACAGGTTAACGTTGTCACTTGTTTATCCCTTGTTTATCGATTTAAATGGTTTAAATCGACTCGAAGCTTACGTTCAACGGCCGCACAAACTCGATTGAACTGCACGCCTTCCAATGATTTAAATACGCATCGCGTTTAAATAGTCAATTACGTTTTTTTAATGTGCGCACTGGTCATTTAAAAAGGGGCCCATCCGTGATTTTTTGTGCGATGTCGGGCGCAAGACAATCAATAATTTGCGGCATTGACAATAATTAAGGGGGATTGCCGCAATCGCGCGTGCTGGATACATCCCTGCCATCCCTGCATGATACGTAAACAAATCAAAGTTCGCTATGAAGGGCAATTCTTCGTTTTGATTGGTGGAAAATTTTGTGAATATTAACTAGCGTCAAATGACGCGCATACGCGATCCAATGGGATAAACCCGAGATGATGGGGTTGCTAGTCGGAGGAGATTTTGAGCAGAGGTCGATTATAAATTAGCCGAATAAACACATTTTACGCGGAGAAAAGGGTTGCTACAAACTTTTTCAGAATTCGATGGATGACCAATATATTAGCCGATCTATAAATAGATCGGCTAATAATAACCCTCGACATACTTCGTATGCCGGGGGTATAATGAAAGACAGATGAAAAAGTAAAATACATCCGTATAGCGGAGATTATCTCAGCTACAATTATGGTGGTGGTGGGAAGTAAGAGTTTATGAATATCGACACCGGCTTAGAAAATGTACCTAATGGCAAATGTGTTCATTATAGGTACCACTCAGCTCGAGTTCTCTTACAGAAGAGAACAGAACAGAACCTTTATTGAGAAGCAAATAATCTCAGGTCACACGTAGTTGGCATAGGAGACTACATATGCATGCCGAATACTAAATTTCACAATTCAAGTGTCCATGTGTGTTTAAAACTGTACATCATGTGATATTGTGAACTTATCCATGCGTCCACGTCCCTGTGACAGAACGCGTGTGATTGATACTGGTGCGTAAATGCAATTATAGATTGAGCCTACGTGTTATTCAGAGCACAGGTTGAAGTAACGGACCGATGTCTATAAATACATTAAATATACATAAAAGCATCAATAAGTGAAGAAAAAAATAAAGCTATACCCTCCTATGTATACACAGTACCACGGTCCCGATGTTTTTAATGGGCCGTACTCGGACGGCCGCGGGACAACGGGCTCTCACGAAACAGTCAACCGATGTATATCATTGTCGCCTATTGTAGAAATTAGGAAAATGTTAGCCCTCCGCAACGATATACTCCCCGATGCGCTATATCAACGCGTTTTCGAGCTATCGATTATTTTGTTTTAAAAAAAAAGAGCATTATGACTAAATTGTGACTGAAGGGGGCTGAGGAATCCTGGAGGAGAATAGGTGACACTCGGGCGTAGGTGAGTTAAATTCTCATTCACGGTTGTCCCATGTATGGTCAGAGAAATCTAAAAATAAATCCTTGGTATGAGGCAATACGGCTTGACAATTAGTTTACGACAGAGGCACAGAGTGATTGAAAGGGAAAACGAATAAGTTACATTTGGATTTATAATTCCTACTATTTAACCATTCAGTGTATTCAAATACAAGCTCAGTTTATAGAATAATAATTAGGAGGCAGTTTATGAGATGGGATTGGAGCAAAGTTAACGAGCAAAATTGATCTTCTTGGTTCGATGAGCAATGTTGATCTGCTAGCGAAATAGATAACAACAAATAACAAAAGTTCGCATTATATAGTCGCCGAATAATTTACCTCGGCTGACCTCCGTCGGCCAAACCCGACTGGTACGAACTGTTTCATTGGTAAGTCACAGACAATTTTATCCAATCAGATTCATTCGAGTCCGGATCGCCGAACTGCCAAGACTTTCGAGACTACATGTTTTGTATAGAAAACCGTCTGTAAAAGTCATAAATTAACACTGTCATCGATAAATATCGATGGATTTGCAGAGAACAAACTTTAATGCGTCCGCTAACACTGAAAATAGCGGAAACAAGTAATTATGAGGTGATAATTCGCCACCGCTAAATGCCGACTTCGTTCCCGATTCAGTTCGTACCCAACACAAACATAATTCTACCACATATGTCTACAACTACAGTGAAACCTCTCTAAACCGGACACCCTGGAATGTCCCCCAGGGTGCCCAGTATAGAGAGGTTTCATTGTAAATCAGAAATGTGATCATTCTGAGCCATAGTTGTGTGGTATGCGATCATGAACAGACATTATCACCTGCGATAAATGACCAAGAAACTCATCAAAATTAAGATCATAGATGTTTTCTTGGTGTCCGGTTTAGAGAGGTTCCACTGTAAAAGGGTTTACGTTTCACACAAAAAGGTCTTTCTGGCAGACAGTAATATTGGAAATACGTACCCCTAATTATCACAATATATCATTGTTGAATTTGATCACATAAAACGATGTGATTTATATAGGTCAGTTGTAGCACATAAAGGGACAAACGTCATATTTTTCCGAAATATCATCAGTGACACAGAGGCTTTAACGGAAGGATAATGTATTTGTGCATGCGTATGTGTGCGTGTGTTTGAGATAATACGCGGAATTAATTAACACGAGTTTTCTGTCTGCGTTATAGGCAGAAAATTCAGGTTAGGAATGAACTATCGTACTTACATAGACGCTAATTATCTGTTGTGACATCAAGGATACACCACCGTATTAATAGAAGCATGGTACAATCGCTTCATACTTTCACAAACAAATTAATACCAGTTACATACTCACCATTTAAAATACCCCCACCGGCTTCGTTCCTGTCACCTGATCACCTGACAGCTTCTTAATGTAACTGTATGTTTGTACAAACACTGTCCTGTATATTCCGAGAGAGATGTGTCCAGAATGAGCAATAATGTTATACCACGTTATAGCCTTATTATAAATTTATAATCTGTGTATTTTGTTCTGCATGTACACTCCATTAACAATCACCCGTTTTCATCGATATGTTATTAAACATTTACATCACGTGCTTCCATTGTTGAGCTGTTGTTGTATCACTCACAATTAATAATTGTTTTAAGGACCCGTTCTATACCTGATCATCGTTTGTTTCAAAGATAATTGCTTCGTAAACGTGATGGAATATATGTATAACATATATGTGAATACTGCCTCATTTCTATATTCTATACGGCACATAGATGTAGTTCACCAAATTTTATTTGGTTTACTGTCATATTATTTGCTGTATGTGTCAAACACACAAAGTGGTGAAACTGTACAATGGCTTGTACATACAAAGATGGCGGAGATGGCAACTCAATGCTCCATATAGTATACAGTAACAAGACAGTATTCACATATGTTATATTCATATATCACACGCTCTTATGAAACAATTATTATTGAAGGGAAGTGTATCTATCTATCACCTAATACCTTAACTGTTAGAATGCGGGAAACGTAAATTGTTGTCTGCTGTTGTTTTATAATTTGTCTTCTTTCTCTCAATAAGAGCATGGTTTGACAACACTTTAGAATCATTTCCATTGGAAATAATTTTACAGTGTTGTCAAAGCATGATTTGATGAGAAAATGGAATATATAAAATAAACAGCAGATGACATAATTTAATCCAGCAGTGTACGTGTTATTACAGTCATTACAACAGTGGACTTATTGGATGTTTCACCGTGTAGCTCCTGATCAGGAACTCACTCCTGGTCCATGAGAAATAATGTGGCATTAGCATTCAGGGTATGGGATCACGTGGTATATTGTTTACGCTGCAGTAATGGCGGCGCCCATGAGGTATAGGTAAATCTTATTTTTCATCAATACGACTACGGATTATTCCTTTTAATGATGACCATGTTCCAGCCGTTAACACTACGAGTCCGCCAATACCAAATCTAGCAGCATTACTTGTGTAGTTATTCTGAACATTCTACAGAGAAATATGAATCGGACCAAGTTTAAACAACGTTCGATTCCGTCAGATTCAAATTTCTCTGCAGAATGTTCAGACCTCATGGGCGCGGCTATTACTGTAGTGTAAACAATAGACGTGATCCCATACACTGAATCAAACCACTTTGGAACCAATCGTGTCCCAATAAAACTGGATGTTATGGGTTTGTGACCAGCATAGCGCCATACTAGTTTGATCATCTAACTACGCTGGTTAGTGTTAGCCTGCTCTGATTGCGTGGATACGCTCGCTGAGTTGATTACATTGTTCGCGTAGTATACTGCATGTCAAGGTGCATGATCCCGTGGTTACAACAACAATAATGTCGCCCACTCCAAATTAAGTATTATTATTAGCCGATCTATTTATAGATCGGCTATATATTGGTTATCCATCGGTTTGTGAAAAAGTTTGTAACCACCCTTTTCTCCTATATTCGGTAATCTACAAACGCGAAATTTGTTGTATCACTTCCAAATTACATCAACCGGATAATTTTTCATTTTTGGCCATTATCTCTGTTGAAAACTTTAAATATAGCGAAATAACACAATTTGGCTATAAATAAACGTTTTCACTACAAGAGTTCGGTAAACTAAAGATAGGCGGTTTGCAATTTTGCTATAAATAGACGTTTTAACTACAAGAGTTCGGTAAACTAATGTTAGGCGGTTTGCAATTTGGCTATAAATAAACGTTTTATCTACAAGAGTTCGGTAAACTATAGTTAGGCGGTTTGCTTGCCAATATATGAGCCAATAGGTCATGGTCCTTAACTTGGGAATTGGTGAAAGTTGTTAAAAGTTAATTCTTTCAACTGGAATAATATTGTTTACATTTGACTACCATAAGTATTGCTATGATCAGATATTAATGTTAGCTAAATATAACTGGGAGAATTTGGTTGGGGAGGAAATCAATACTTCTCTCACTTTTCCCTGAGATTCCCTAACTACTAAAATGTGGACATATATTGAACCCTGATTTGATCGGCTCTGCATGACTTTTCATTTGATATTTTTCTTAATATGCAACGGATTTTGATGAAATATGGCGCAGCAAACGCGTCTTCATGAGCTGCATTTGGTGGTCTATGGAGTTTGTCACAGACTTATGTCGTTTTTGCGAAGAATCGATTTCCGTGTCAGAGACACGGAAATCGATTCTTCGCAAAAACGACACAAGTTTGGGCGGAAATACAGAGACCACCAAATGCAGCTTAACAAGACACGTTTAATGCGCCATATTTCATCAAAATCCGTAATAAGGACACTATAAAAGAATACGTACTTTGAATCGGTACTTGTTGTTGTTGTTAGTACTACGTGATCATACACATTGCATTTGTGTTCCGGCGAGTCGTGTATACTATGTCAGCGTTATATTTGTAGACGTTGCTCGTCATTTCACACATGCATGCCACGACATAATGGGGCTTATAGACCTTGTATCAAGTACGGCGTTTATTTAGAGACTGGAGAATTGGTACTGCATTCCACGCTAGCGTAAAATGTTTCACGTCGAAAAAGAGACGCGACGTGCGATTTTGTACATGTAGTCTATAAGTGTCACATTAACAATGTTTTCTTGTAAATACGTATTGGATTTACATTTATTGAGCATAGGCTGCTATGTTCAATAAATGTAAATCCATCTATTGACATTTCCAGGCGATCCTAATGTTACACATACGAACATTTTAGTCGTACGAAGTTTAGTGAAACGGCCCGACGGCCCAAAATAAGGTTACACTATATTTGTGGTTGTGATTGGAGAAATGCCAGCCCAACATTACGGCCTTATATATTCAATGCATCGTCTTTACCAGCGCAAACCAGATTGAACTGAAGTATGCTGTCTAAACAGTATTATGCACTCGGTAGTACTCGATACAGCGGGCTATAATGTTACACGGGCAAATAGTCGCGTTCGTTAATGAATATACGATGGGCCCAGGACTTTCTTTATAACCCCTTGTACGTCTTGTCAGTCATCTCCATCGTATATGTGACTCTGAATGAAGAAATGGGGTTTTGCGACCAGTGTAGATCCAGATTAGCCTGTGCATCCGCACAGTCTGATCAGGATCTACACTATTTTCCAATCCGTCAATGAATCCCGCATTGTCTCTAACAATCAGTATTAGATCGCTATCAGACAACATTTGCTATTTGATCAGGAGCTACGTTGGTCACAAATCACCCAAATCCCATTTCTCCAGTCACCGCTACATTTAAGTCATCCGCGCAGTCTGATCAAGGCCTTTCTATCGAGTTCCAAAACAGTACTGCTCACTGGTGCTGCACTCTGAGCCGGCGTAAAATCAAGGTGTATGATCACGTGGTTACAACAACAACAACAAGTACTGAAACTTCCAGAAGCCCTCCGATTCAAAGTACGTATTCATTTATTTTTTCCATATTATGTAACGGAGTTTGATGAAATATGGCGCAGCAAACGCGTCTTGTTAAACTGCATTTGGTGGTCTGTGACTCTCGGTACTTTGGCCTAAACTTCTGTCGTTTTTTGCGAAGAATCGATTTCCGTGTCTACTCACATGAAAATCGATTCTTCGCAAAAGTATGTGCCGAACTCCAGAGACCACCAAATGCAGCTCTTGAAGACGCGTTTGCTGCGCCATATGTCATCAAAATCCGTTGCATATTAAGGAAAATATCAAATAATACTTACTTTGGAGTGGGCGCGTTTTCAACACTTTCAGCCACTGTTGTTGTTGTTGTAACCACGTGATGATGCACATTGAAAATGCATCACGTCGAAAAATACGCTGCTTTCCTGACGATTATACTTAGCTCTACTTAAAGTTAAACGCATTTTCGTCTAGTAACCGGCGCAAACCGGTTACTATGATGAAATGTGTTTATGAAGTATATTCTGCATGTAGCTGAATGGGAATTCGTCGGTTATCCGGCGCCCACTTCGACAGGAAACATGTTACGCCGGGCAGAGTGCAGCACCAGCGAATCATACACGCCGCGGTTTCACGGAACCTGTGCAAGACTGGCGCTACTGGAAGGGTCTGCATGTTCGCCATTCAACCAATACAACTCCCGTTATACTACTAAACAATACGGAGCCCCACAGAGGATGTACAATTCTTTTTTTTTATTAATTCGTTCCCACGAAATAACAATGCGTTCCCTCAATTTAACAATTCGTTCCCACAATTTAACAATTCGTTCCTACGAAATAACGAATTGTTAATTCGTGAGAACGAATTGTCAATTCGTGGGAACGAATTGTTATATCGTGGGAACGAATTGTTTAATTCGAGGTAACGAATTGTTAAATTGAGGGAACGAATTGAACGAATAAATAAAATATATATATGTCCGCCGGGCTCCGTTAGAAAACGATATAAATATATCCTTATGAAGCTGCAGAAGTGTGCTAGCATATCTGGAGGGGGGGGGGGGGAGGGGTGGGGGGGGGGGGGGGGGCGTTCGTTTCACTAAACTTCGTACGATAAAAATGTTGCTACAAAGAATTGTATAATGTTATGTAAAGGTGATTATGTAATGCTGTCATTTGGTATCTACATGTACGGGTCATTAAATCTGAACACATACACAAATATTTCTCAATTTCGGCGGCTAATGCCAACTTTGTTGCAGATTTTAGTTTTGCATTTACGATTTTTATAGTCGTACGAAGTTTAGTGAAACGGGTCCCAGGTGCAACACTGGCTACAATCGATGTTAGCACCGTTTCTCAAGTGACTGTCACGGTTTATAAGACTGAACTTACCAAACCAAGGCTCATTCTAGATCGAACCCGGGCCGCCGGATGACAGTTGGATGTCGTAACCTCTCGGCTACATAGAGTGGAATTGTAGCCGAGAGGTTAGGACCACCGACTGTCACTCCGGCGGCCCGGGTTCGATCCTCGCGGCCCTGGACTTTATGAAATACAGTTGTATTTCCCGCTCTACTAGCTGGTTCTATTCAGTTGTGCCATATAGCGGTTTGAGCCGCGGGTATTCAATGCCTGAGAACCGACTGGGACCGTTAAATCCAGCAACAAAGAAACAAACTAGAAATCATCAGACTACATGAACACTCTGACTGGTCACGTGTCGAAGCCCAAATTGAAATGTTTATGAACATGCTGGTATTTACATATCTACATCTACGAATAGTTCCTGTTCAGTGGGTATGGAAAAGCAGAAAAAAACTCATTATAGCCATGTAGCCTAACCCGCGAAGCGAAACAAGTTCTAAATTATGCATAGACATAATGACGCGAACGGTGTCTCTTTAATATGCTCATAAATCGAGGTGACACATGGAAACACGGCTACATACATGTATCAGATGACACGTATATGGCCAGCATTTCTCCAATCACAATAGCAACATGGTGTTAGGTATAATGTATCTTGATTGTAAAACAACCCTATGTCCAGAAATCGGTCGTGACTGTGTCCATTGCTATGATGCTGATTTTGTGCATCGCATTTTAGCGAAAGTGGAAAGTCGCAAGGCAAAAACACGACTTTCGACTTTCCAGCCACAATATATATAGTGATTTTGGTGTCCGCATTGATAAACCGCAGGGAACGGATTGGTTCGCTGTTCAGTCATCTAGACGGCTTCTCAACCGTGCTAGTTCATTGCTCCCTGATTGCACAGGTGAATAATGCATGGCAGGGAAATTAAAATGGATAAACACATCATAATTATGTTTATAAGCCAGCAGAAAGTCAGCGAAATGAAAATTGCCATGAAAATAAATTTAAAAAATCGCCACTAATAATAGGCCTTTCTGGGTGATATGTTTTGTTTTCTTTGTGATTTTTATTTCTCGAACCTTTTACTGGTTTATAAACATAATAACAACTGCACCATCCTTGCCACGCTTTATTCACATGTGCATGAATTCCTGTATCGTCTCGCCGGTGCGATTGGTTAAGGGACTGACCACTGCCGTTTCCCCGTGCTGGCTGTATTGTGATGGTGCTCCTGGGAGTAGTTGCGTCCCAGTGCAGAGCTCTCGACATTACTCCGGGTGACTAATGCAATGACGTTGTCGTAATGTATCGATGCCAACTGATACTGTAACACTCACCTTTCTAAGAACAAGCATACTAACAAGGTGCATGATCACGTGGTTACAACAACAACAACAATGGCTGAAAGTGTTGAAAGCGCACCCTCTCCGAAGTAAGTATTATTTCATATTTTCCTTAATAGGCAACGGATTCTGATGAAATATGGCACAGAAAACGCGTCTTCATGAGATGCATTTGGTACTCCCGGGAGTTCGGCACATACTTATGTCGTTTTAGCGAAGAATCGATTTCCGTGTCTACCGACACGGAAATAGATTCTTCGCAACAACGACAGAAGTTTGGGCCAAAGTACCGAGACCACCAAATGCAGCTTAACAAGACGCGTTTGATGTGCCATATTTCATCAAAATCCGTTACATAATAAGGACAAAATAAAATAATACGTACTTTGAATCGGAGGGCTTCTGGAAGTTTCAGTACTTGTTGTTGTTGTTGTAACCACGTGATCATACACCTTGATACTAACCCTGCACGGAATTCAACCTAAATCAGCGCAAGTTATGCCAATCGAGTCCGGTATATTAATCTCGAATGTTCAAGGTAACAAAATGGTTTCCCTGTTCTATTATATTTGGCAATTTACTAGTTCTACATCAAGCAACTTTGTTTAAAGGTATAAAATATACAGTTTACTAAATGTTGACCTACATGCAGCAGGGTTGGGTATGCACTTCGGTTGCTCACATTTCTTGAATGGGTCAAATTGTAGCCGTAGATAACATATTGGAGGCAAATTAGTGTAGCTATCAAGGTGCATGATCACGTGGTTACAACAACAACAATGGCTGAAAGTGTTGAAAGCGCGCCCACTCCAAAGTATTATTTGATATTTCCTTAATATGCAACGGATTTTTATTAAATATGGCGCAACAAACGAGTCTTCATGACCTGCATTTGGTGGTCTCAGGACATCGGCACATACTTAAGTCGTTTTTTCGTATATCGATTCTTCGCAAAAACGACAGAAATTTGGGCCAAAGTACCGAGACCACCAAAATGCAGCTTAACAAGACGCGTTTGATATACAATATGTCATCAAAATCCGTTACATAATAAGAACAATATAAAAGAATATGTACTTTGAATCGGAGGCGCTTCTGGACGTTTCAGTAAGTGTTGTTGTTGTTGTTGTAACCACGTGATCCTGCACCTTGTATGTTTGAATAACCCGAATGTTTTGTCTGTAACGCAGGGCGACTTACAGACTTAATGTTTGAATTACCACGATTGAGAAACGACACACTTAATATGCATTAATCTTGCCCACTGTTTCAGAGTATATACTTTCTGAGCATAAACTCGAACAATGAACTTACAATCCAACTTCCCGAGTCCAAGCATGAGAGTCTCTGTGTTCAGGGGCCCGTTTCACTAAACTCCGTACGACTAAAATGTTTGTAAGTGCAACATTATGATAGTCTTTAAATATCACATTAGCAATGTTTTCTTGAAAACAATTATTGGATTTACATTTATTGAGCATATGCAGCCTATGCTCAATAAATGTAAATCCTTCGATTGAAATTTCCAGATGATCCTAAATTTGCATTTACGAACACTTTAGTCGTACGAAGTTTAGTGAAACGGGACCCAGGAAGGTTTATAACCACAGCTGGTACAATCCAGTCCAGTCAAGTAATAGGTTCATGATAATTGACATATCTCCGCTATAAAAGCAACAATATCTAATTAAAGAGAAAATGGTGACAGCTGAAACTGTGCGACTGGGACGCAAGAAAAAGTTGAATATGTCTGATCACTGTTTGTATTTTCACTGTTTGCAAATTGGTATGCCATGAGCCACAGTGTGTTTACCAATTATCTTTCATAGACTTGATTCGTCCGTTCTCATTGCCATCTGTCCATAGATGTGTTAGCTGATAGCCAAGACCATTGAGATTAAAATTATCTATGCATGTAGTATGAGTGTCTGTTGTCTATTATGTCTGCTATCTCTGTCACATGTACTGGTTGAACATGTAGTTTGTACTACTTCATGGGCCATTTGACTTAAAGGTGTTTCAATAAAACATACAAACAAAACATTTATATGATACACGCCATGTGATTTTGTACATTCGGACATCTGCGTAATTTCATTAAAGGTACATGCCCACTCAGTAGGCACAAAATGTTCTTTATAGGAATTAAATAAGTGTATAATTGTGTCACTATTCCACCAGTTCTAACAATTACGAGTGCCCGTTATACAGATATAACCATTTAGTAATAGTTAGTTTACTGATAGTGACTCGCGGTGGTATCAGGCTATTTGCATTTGCAAATGAGGCATGATGTTATTATATTATTTATACTAATTAAATGCGTCACCTGAAAAAAATAACATTTTCGACAGATTATAAAGTATGATCATTGCACATAAAATCAGAGAATAAATAGTAATGTCTGTTAAAATTTTAAGGAAGCACGGTTATCTCCCCTGATTTCTGTGTGGAAATTTACGTCTGATATAATGCCAATCAATACGTGGGTTATTGGTGTATAGCGGGCGCTCGTATTTTTTAAGACTGGTGGAATAGAGACACAATTATACATTATTTAAATCCTGTAAAGAACATGTTGTTCCTAATGAATGGGTATGTACCTTTAAATACGTTGACAATATTTACAACATTTTTCATAAATAAAGTCAAAAGTTGACAATTTTCAGAGTACATGCGGAATTTAATTGACGAAATTTACGGAAACTATTGTAAATTTTCTAAACGTACAAATGTATTTCATGAAATTACGCAGTTGTCCGAAAGTACAAAATCACATGACGTGTCTCATATGTGGCCCTAACTGGAGAAAGTGGGCTATTGCAGTTGTAACCAGTGTACATGTAGCGAATACGAATAGCACACTCCTGGGGGCCGTTTCACTAAACTTCGTACGACTGAAATGTTCGTATGTGCAAAATTATGATAGTCTGTAAATTTCACATCAATAATGTTTTCTTGTAAACAATTATTGGATTTACATTTGTTGAGCATAGGCTGCATATGCAGCCTATGCTCAATAAATGTAAATCCATCAATTGAAATTTCCAGACGATCGTAAATTTGCACTTACGAACATTTTAGTCGTATGTAGTTCAGTGAAACGGGCCCCATGAGTGTGTTATTCGTATTCGTATGTGTCTGATATGTGGGCTCTTGCATTCACTATTTGTGTCGACAATGGTTTGGAATAGAATGCATTATTCTTTGTATGGCTTTTACAGCATTTTGGAGTATTTGTTTCATGTGTCTCAGTAACCTATGTCATCAACATTGCAAAGTATACTTATCTAGCAAAGTATACTTTGAGGGAGAAATTTTCAATTTAAAGATAAATTTATTAATTGTTATTGTACTGAATTTATTACATTATCACAGCCATTTTGGCTGTGATAATGTAATACATTCAGTATAATAATTATGCATACTTTTAATCATCAAATATATGGAGTCGTTAGTTCTATATGAAATAATGCATTTCGGGAAAAATAAATGATTACTCCCTCAAAGTATACGTTGCTAGATAAGTATACTTTGCAATTGTTATGAAATCGGCAACGGGTCTTACTAGTAAATGAGAGACCGTGAATCCAAAGGAGGCCGAAGAGCCCAGATATGCTTAGTATAGACCGTTTACAACTAGTAATGAATATGTAACAGACAAACGTACAGCGGTATTCAGTCTTCAACATGCACCGATGTGTACTAAATAGGACTAGCCGTGGACGGTCCCTAGACGCTTAGGAATATCATTCTGAGCACGTTCTTATGGAAGCGTCCAGTAGCCGATTTCACCAACATTTGCAAAGTATACTTTTCTAGCAAAGTATAGTTTGAAGGAGTAATCATTTATTTTTCCTGAAATACATTATTTCATATAGAACTAACGACTGCATATATTTGATGATTAAAAGTATGCAGAATTATTATACTGAATTTATTACATTATCACAGCCAAAATGGCTGTGATAATGTAATAAATTCAGTATAATAAAAATTAATAAATTTATCCTAAAATTGAAAATTTCTCCCTCAAATTATACTTTGCTAGGAAAGTATACTTCGTAATATTGTTGAAATTGGCTACTGGTGCCAATGATAAAATATATTTAGCTCCGTGTTAGATACTAACTCTTAAGTAGGAAATACTAAGTCCTAATTATGAGTTACTATCTCCTAATTAGGACTTAGTATCTCATAATTAGGAGTTAGTATATTAGGAGATACAAATATTTTAGCATTGGCACCAGGACGCTTCCATACGTTCATGACATTTGAACTCGAAAATCAGCATTTCCATATGCAAGCACATACAGCTTAGTGTCGACCAATGTGAGTCGGGCTCTGTATCTCGTGTAATGTGTCCATTATTAATGAAGGCGGTGTGATTGCTCTGGTCCACTTGCGGCCGGGAATGAATGACAAGAGCGGTGGTGTAAACGGCTCCCCAGGGACGGCGAACGGTTGGCCCGTACAGTGACGCTCTATATGTAGCTATGACTGGAGAAATTGGGCTTATGGGGTTTGTGAGCAGTGTAGCTCCTGGTCAAATATCACATTCCTGTAGCCTGATAGCGATCTATATTGCTTGTTACACGCGTGACGGGTGTTTCATTGATGGAATGGCGAACGGTGCACTGGTCGCAAAACCCCATTTCTTCATTCAGAGTCACATAATTATACGATCGAGATGACTGACACGACGTACAAGGGGTGATAAAGAAATTTGTGGACCCATCGTATATATCATTAACGATAGTCACTACAAGTACGCGACTATTTGCCTGTGTAACATTATAGCCCGCTGTATCGAGTACTACCGAGTGAATACTAATATTTAGACAGCATACTTCAGTTCAATCTGGTTTGCGCTGGTAAAGACGATGAATTGAATATATAAGGCAATAAGGTTGGGCTGGCTGATGAGTGCACACATTTATCGCTAGTGATATACACTTAATTTGGCTGGTTAAGAGGCCGGACCCACTCTGGGTCGCCTTGTGGCGCCGTAGTCTGGGCACGGGTGCCGAATCCACTATACGATCGATTGTGTGCCAATAAAGTATGATTGCTAGACTACTGTGTTCGTTTCAGAGAGGTTCCAGGCCAGGTGTAACTCAGGTGGTAATCACAAGAATGTTACAATGTAGAGACGGTTGGGGAAAATGTTCAACCGTATTAAATGTAACATTCAGCAATAAAAACATGTACATGAAAAACCCAAATAAGATTTATTGCGTGTTGACAGATAGGGCCATATTGTTTCACAAGTATTCACTATCACTGTTGCGTTGCTATAGATCTACACTTAGAAAGGAACGTCATACTGAATAATATTCCATATTGTGTTACGTAGCTGTCACGGTAATTCCAACTACTACTATCTTCCTGCTATAGCCGATTCTATATTTCCACCGATACTCCTGAATTTCCTCACTATGGAAGAATATCCTCGGCGTATATGTTGCACTTGGTGTAATATCGTCGTCCCGTCGGCAACCAGTCCACAAAGAACGAGTGCCGCGCCAGCACGTAAATCTGTGATATTCACCTCTGCGCCACGTAATTCCCGTACACCCAGCACAGTGGCAGTGCAATCACGAACAGTAATGTCCGCACCCATCTTCTTTAACTCATCTACATATAATAGCCTATCCTCAAATATGTTTTCGGTGATTTTGCTTTGACCTTCGGCTAAGGTCATAATGGCCATCAGCAGCGGCTGTGTATCTGTTGGGATTCCAGGAAATACGTCTGTCTCCAGGTCAACCGGCTTTATCTCGTCTGGTCCAATCACTCTGACAGAATTGTTAGTGGAGACAACTGTACAACCAGCGTTTATAAGAGCGTTGGTAAACGATTCTAAATGTGTGGGGATGACATTTTCGACAACCACGTCGCCTTTTGAGATTGCTGCTGCCGCCATATACGTCGCTGCTTCTATCCTGTCGGGAATGATTGTGTGCCGTGTCCCATGAAGGTCGGTAACTCCGTGGATAGTTATCGTATCTGTTCCAGCGCCGCGAACATTGGCTCCCATCTTATTGAGAAACGCTGCAAGATCCGGTATGCACGGATCCTTTGCCGCGTGTTTTATGGTTGTTGTTCCTTCAGCAAGGGTAGCCGCCATAATTGCGTTTTCTGTTGCACCAACGGATGGAAATCCCAGTACAATATCACTACCGTTTAGCGCATGTGCCTGTGCGTGTATGGTATCTCCAACCACATGAACATCTGCTCCTAACTCAGCGAGCGCTTGTACATGTAAGTCGATCGGTCTGGCTCCAATGTTACATCCACCGGGCAAGTACGTACTTACCGTTCCACAGCGGGCGAGCAATGGCCCGATTAGAATCACGGACGCCCGGAACGTACTGACGTCTCTACCTAGAGCTGTGTCGCGTACGTTAGCCACGTCAATGGTCATAGTTCCCTCGCAGTACCTACACGTGGTCCCAATCCGCTCCAGTATATCGGCCAACCGACGGACATCGGTAATGTCTGGAACTGAGTTCAGCACAAATCTGCCTCTCCCCAGCAGCGTAGCAGCCATGATCGGTAGGCACGAGTTCTTGGAACCATCGATGGTCACTGTGCCGCATAATGGTCCACTTTTGCGAACAAATAGTTTCTCCATAACTGTTGTAGACCCTTTTGAGATGATGTGTGAGTCTTAGCTTAAGCCACGTGTACTGAACTGTGGGATGAGTGACACAACAAGGCGTGTTTACTGCTTGGATATATTCACTAAGATTAAAGATCTATGGTGTACGAACGGGGTTTAAAACTTACAGGTCATCGGCCGTTGCAGCCACACAGATATAAACAATGCATGCGCACTGTGTGTTTGGGTGCAATGTGAATAGAGTCAATTATATATGGGTTTATATATGGGTCGAATATTAATTGATAGGCACCGATTATATACAGGGTATTGTCATAAGTAAGTTTGTTAAAATAATTCAAGAACTATATGTACGTTTTATGTATGTCAGCAAATACCAAAATAACACTACGCCATGCATTGCTGAAAATCTTCGAATATTACATACATGTAGATCAAGGTGTACATTCACCCTTGCAATTGTTGTCCCACATCTGCTCATACACAACCCTGAACTACAATATAAAATGATGTCTCTGATGTAGATGTATTTGTATATTTTGTTGCATGGCCGATGAAGCATTGCGAACATGTGTGCGAACATTGCGAAGCATTGCGAACATCCGTAACCCTAGTCAGACGATCGTGTAATGTATATCTCATTTATGGAATAGTTTGTCCTTCATTCATTAAACAGATGCATCATTAATGCATAATTATCTACCGACACCTTCATTCACTCGTATTAACCTGCGTGCAAAGGGTGCGGTTGCACCACTCAAATTTGAGAAGGTGTGTATTTTCACATTAACCCTTAGACCACTACACACAACACTTGTCATCTGTAGTTGCTTTAATATCTTGCTTTATTTCTTAATAAAAACATGGTTTGACAGCACTTCAGAATCATTTCCGTATCTTGATATTGATGGTGGGGTAATCAACCGTGAACCGTCACCAGTGTCTCGATATTGATGGTGGGTAATCAACCGTGAACAATTGAATTCAATTGTATTAGCATGTTAACAGATGACCGTTCATCGCCATAAAAATATTACAACAACAAAGCGAAACAAGAAGAAGAGTAGAGAAGAGTAGAGAAGAGTATGCATTATGCAATAACCAATATATCTGAATCACGGATACAGGCTAAACACCCACGCTGCAAAAACAGTCCGCATGTCAGTCCACATAGGTGTACGTAAATCCGACCTCTCATCTACCTATACTGGATGACCCGTCATAAGACCACAGTTGCACTGTGTCGTTTAACACTGCTGTCTGTTATACGTTTTGCTGCCGACGAACATTTGGCACATTAAGTCTAAACAAATATTTAAAAGTAAGTACTTGTTCATCAATAACAAAAAAAAAACCCTCCCCCAAAATAATTGTTTGATGAAATTCCATCAAATATTGATTTTATTGCGAAAAAAATATTTTCCTATGAGAATTTAACATGGGGAGTCAATTTCCAAAAGTTTTCGCTTTTTGATCCTCATCCTGAAGGATCAAAAAACGAAAAAGTTTAGAAATTGACGAAATGAATGTTGGTTAAAATTAAGTGGAGGAGACGACTAGAATAATAGTATACAAATAAGTTCTATACCTTTGTGCCTATCGATATGATCGACCCACTGTTGGTTTCCGATAAATTGGCAAGGGCACGTGACGTCACGGGTCAGCGGACTATGTATATTATAGCTTTCTAGGGATATAGCCGTATGCAGCCATTTTAGCTGGCCGAATCGACGCCTTATCTAGAGCAATTTAGAGCTTGAAAATGCATGCTCACGATAGCTTATGACATAATGTAATTTAAATTACCAACTGGTTGACTGGTGAAACAGGCGATTGAAAACCACAATAAAAACCATATTTGTAAACGTAAAACGTTTGATAATTTATTCATTTTGATTGCCCAGTCGTCCGCCAGTATAAGCTGTATTGTCTCCGTATCTCAGATTGTAGAGTGCTCGGTAAATGCATTCGACTTGCGTTCCTTTTGTGCGAGTTCGAGCCTCGTTATTCATATAACAGATTCAACGTTTTCTCACTTGTACGAAAATATCTTAGATAGAGTTTGACAGGGCATACGGTGTTCACAATTCATTTACTGAATAAATCTTTGACTGTCAAACAACGTGAAATAAAATTGGAATGTAGACACATTCTAAAGTTGTCGCCAGTATGGTATTTCATAGAAACG
This sequence comes from Conchocele bisecta, assembly GCA_029237695.1. Taxonomy (NCBI): domain Eukaryota; kingdom Metazoa; phylum Mollusca; class Bivalvia; order Lucinida; family Thyasiridae; genus Conchocele; species Conchocele bisecta. The sequence continues at coordinate 153,617,540 of CM055266.1, forward strand.
ACTGTACGGGAGGGAGACTCTTGGGTATGTCAAATATACACATCCTCGGGGTTTTGGGCCTCCTAATTCTCGGCCCCTGGAAATGTTTGACTGTAAATACACCCCACACATTGTATGTCCGCCGCCCCAGAGCGGGGAAAACATTGGTTGCACTTATACATTTCGTCCAGACAGACATATGGATGTAACTAAGACGATTCAAATGACAGTATGCAATATACGTCGTTATCAGTTTGTTAACCAATACAAACAATATGTTTTTGTAAGTTACATTACATAATGTTAATACAATAAACCTATTAACGACTACAGATATCTATCTGGGAGTATGAAGTGAGGGACATAATTCAATGAAAAAATATAGCACAGTGTTGGTTTCGAACCCTCAACGTTGATTATTTAAAGAAAACAAATATCTGTTACCACTACGCTACATGCATCAGATACGAAATGTAAGTATTGGTCACAGGTTGATATAGGTGCACGTATGTATAACACTGATTGTATGTTCTAAAATTAGATAATGAAACACAGGTGCATTGATATCGATTAATATTGACTTGCTCATGCATGCATTACCAATGAGCACTTGACGAATGATGGTGTGATACATATACGATTCGAGTACCTGTGCTAACTATTTTCGTTTTCAGCAAATACGTAACAACAAGAGTGACAATTTGATTCAGAATATTCCTGAACGTTGCTTGAATATATGTCTGGCCAACATTGGTGACATGCATGCTACATGCTACATGCTACATGCATGCATGCTACATAGTCATGCTAATGTCGGTTTTGCATTTTTAACACACCTACTTTACCTAGTATGGTTCAACATGGAATCTCCTGTGACCTTTGCCCTTGCCACTTTATCGGAAATCAACAGTAACACTACTATTTGCTGTACAGACATGATGCACAAACAGCCCACAGGTCAGCCGATATTGGTGTACGTAAGTTTTCAGATAATCCGACCACCGAACCCGCCTATACTGGATGACCTGTTAAAAGACCGCAGTTGCACAGTGTCGTATAGCCTTAAGTGTTAGTCCACGATAAAACTAGAGCAGCTTGAGCTGCATCAACGGTTTGAGCCTCAAACATTGATTTCATGTGTAACTAAGCTTTAGTCCAAGGTGTAAACTATCGGTTGCAAAAAGAATTTCTGAAGTTTTAGAATGAACAGTCCAACATTATTGTGTTCGCATCATCACACCGATGTGGGGCCGCTTAGCTTAGAGGTAGAGCGATGGACTTGGAGCGAGGGATACCGGGTTCGATCCTCAGCCAAAGTTTTAGCTAAAGGACTGAAATATCGACTACAGCAAAAACAATTGAAATCGAATGATAAATAACGAAGCTGACGTCACATCCGTTTGCTCTATTTTGAAAACTTGAAAAAATACGTTCATCTTTGACATCGAATAAAGCCGTAAGTAGTCAAGATATAGCTCTGAAAATTATCATCTCTCATGCGGCTGACACTCCCCTATCACCCTGGCAAGAAATTATGTTGCTGACAGTACAATACAAATTGGAAAACGTTTGTAAATACCATCCGTTATCAGCCGAAATTCGGCAAAATCGTTGAAAAGTATGTACATTTTTCAACTTCAAATGCATATAGCTGTTTTATTTGAGCAGATAGCCGAAAACTATCAGTGAGTTTGAGATAGAGAATTTTGTCAGCTTTCCAATGCAAAATGAATTCTTGAAATCGGTTGGAAAATAAGGAAGTTATAGGAAGTATGACGTCACTTCCGTTTTCGCTCACACTTGATCCGAATCGGCATGCAAAATTTGAAGTCGATCCGACCAGCGGTTTGGTGTAGATGGAGGGAGCCCGTAAGTCAGCGGATGATTATTTTTCGATAGTTATCGCCCTTAAATTGCAGTTTACGCCATTTGTAAATACACCTAATAAAATTAAATATGTGCAATATTCCGCCAGTAAAGTTTTCGTTTGTTTTTCACCATAGGCCGGGCACAAAGCGGGAAAGTTTTGGCTAAAGGACTGAAATATCGACAGCAGCAAGAAATTTTGAAATCTATTGATAAATAACGAAGCTGACGTCACATCCGTTTGCTCTACTTTGAAAACTTGAAAAAAAAGACGTTCATCTTTGACATCCAATTTCCTAAGAATTCAATAAGGCAATAAAAAGTTGGAAAAACACAAATAACCATATAGATGGTGTATTGAGGTGAATAAATTCAGCTTATGCAAATGATAATAGAACAAAAGTTACCTATACCAATTACACTCAACATGAAAATAATACATAATCCAATACATGAACTATGAATAGAAGAGGAATGGAACATTTCTCCACCCGCTTCTAATCAAGTAATATTATTTTGTGATAGATCCTGCCACTCATCAGACTAACATAATAAGTTTAGTCCTGAAACATCTATACACACATGGCACAAATAGCACCTCAACAATAAGCACCTCCAATACATTCTTGACATGCAAGAATATATTAGAAGTCACCTATCATTAAATTCGTCCATCACAAAATAATATACAACATTTTATACATCAACAATATTAAAAGATCCTACCGTATCATCTTCTTACGCACAGGTATTCCTGGCTCATATCTCACCTATTGCTCCTGTATGAACATAATCTCATGCAATCAAGCAAATTAATAAAGCATAATAATAATTGCAAACATAAAAGAGGGCACTGGGCGGGCGGGTAACAAAAATATATCACTTCTTCTTTCCTAAGCTGAATCAAACTGTGCCGGTAAGACATAAAATTTTCCCTTCCCGACAGACTCGCAGAAATTTAACCAATCACATAGACGTAACCAATAGAAACCACAAACAAATTATTTATCCCATATTTATAAAATAATATCAATTAGCATTACCCAAATCAAGATCATAACAATAGAATTAAATAGATGACTTAATATAAAATAAAAACCTTTTATCATTTCGTAATTAATACACCAATAATTTGTCCGCAACCAATCTGACAACCGGAAGAAGATGGCGAAAAGAAAATTTTACCAGAGATGCCAACATTTCGGTTCTCGAGAAATTAACATTTTTCATACTCAAAAATTCCCAATTTCCTAAGAATTCAATAAGGCAATAAAAAGTTGGAAAAACACAAATAACCATATATATGGTGTATTGAGGTGAATAAATTCAGCTTATGCAAATGATAATAGAACAAAAGTTACCTATACCAATTACACTCAACATGAAAATAATACATAATCCAATACATGAACTATGAATAGAAGAGGAATGGAACATTTCTCCACCCGCCAAGCCGCAGGCCCACCAAGCAAAACAAAACATTAAACTAGGATATAAGAAAACAGGCATTACCAAACTATAAAAAATACAATATCAAGCCGTAACATAAAGAGATTCTACCGTACATGTAAATGTAATAAGAATGTGGTATTTCATCCATTATTATATAACTTTTTTAACCATATAGAAACACAATGATTTAATGCTTCAATTTGCTTTATGTAAGATAAACAAAGACAGAAAACATAAATAAACAAAAAATAAAACAACCTAACTGGTAACACCTGTTTCCTTCATATCTAAACAAATAATACTCACAGTGTTCGATGCCCCACCTTCGTTTACCCTTTTCCACCGTGTGTACACACACCCACAGAGGAAGGGTTGGACAAGGTGCTGAATCGTGATTGTTCAGCACCCGCAACCCCTTCTGGCCTGTAAAGAAAAAGTGAAACGAACGCAGAACATTGAACACTATAAGAACAACATAATTTACGAACCCTTCCGGCTATTGATCACATGCATATAGAATTTACTACGAATCGAAGAGCCCTCAAAATTCAAATGGAGACCTCCGTCTCTAATAGCATACAAATGTCTATGAGGCTCTCCATTCTTACTCACAAATGGACGGAAAGTATGTAGGAAACCAATTTTCCTGTATTTACAAAACTTCCTAATTCTGTTATTCGCCTTAATCACCAAATGTTTCGACCTATGAAAGTCCACTGGTCTTGGTAATATTGCAGAATAAGTAAGTTTCACTGAAGCCTTAATATCCAAAATTGCAGAGAACAAAATATGTAATTTTCCTGGAAATTCCTCAAATGAAAGTTTATAAATATCATTAGTCCCTACGTGTAATATCACTAAATCTGACTCTTTAATTTTACCCTGTAAATGTTTATTTCGCACCACTTCTGCTGTAAGCCCACTTATTGTCCGCCCCGGAAATGCCTCGACCACCAAACCATCCACACCCGTCACGTGCTTGGCGATCGAGTCACTGATAAGAATCGTTTGCTCTAACCCTATAACACATTACACCTTACCCGTTATGAATTTATCCATTAATTTAGCCACATAAACTTTATCCATTAAATTAAAAGATAAATATTTCTTATAAGCATCGCTTTTCCAATCACCCTGTAGTTGAATCAGATCAGCCGGAACGCCTGCTTGAAAGGCTAGAGTCGCACCACCACGCCTAAAACTATGCGACGAATAATCAGCCGCATCTAGACCTAGACAGGAAACTAAAGATTTCAACTTACTTTGAAACATTGCATATGTAATAGATTTCCCAACCGCGTAAGAAAACAATGGCTGATCCGATGATAAAGGAACCCTTTGAATAAGATTATTATAAGCAGTCACTGGACACAAATTCGTATCAGATTTGATGAGAGGAATTTTAAGTACCCTCTCACCGAATTGTAATGTCTTAGTCCACCTAAAAGATACTATTAACAAATCACCATCCTTCAAAACATCTTTCCTTAATAAATATTTCCCTGAATTATCTCGTTTGTTATTCAAGACCAAATTAGATTTCCTAGCCAACAGATAAAAAGCGAAAAGAAACAAACACCAAAAACAAATGTCCACAGGCAACGTTAAATCTAACAATGAGTATATTTCCTTCAAAATAAGTGGCGTAATAGGCAACGCCTGTTTTGTACCATGAGGATTCAAACGGTTAATACCCCTTAGAGTTAAATTAATTAGATAAGAATTTACATCAATGTCCACTCCTAATAACAAATGCATCGTGCGCACCCCACTGATATAATTTCGTATAGAATCAGTTGAAGCAAACGATCTACTCAAGAATTGAGCATAAAGAGACACTAACTCAGTCGAGGCTGGAAGAGGGATCAAACCGAAGCGAAAACAAAATAGTAAATAACTTTCCCATTGAATACGTAAATTTTTGTTAGTACGTCTGCAAATGCTGACTTTTTGGAAGTATGTAAGTCCTTCTTTAACTTCTGTAACTGTTCATCTGAAATCATATAAAATTACCAAATATCAGATAATTCAAACTGATCTTCTGATATCATCCTTTCACCTCCAACTAACCCGGTTTCTGCATGAAATTTTACCGCATTATTACCATCTAAATGCCACCTACTTAAATAATCTGCTAATCGATTGTCTACACCCTTAATGTATTTCGCCTTCAGTTCAAACTCATAAGTTGCTGCCAGAAAAACAATTTCGCGTAAACATCGCTGCAAAAACTCACTTCGTGTAGAAAACCCTTATTGATTATACTACATGATGTCTGATTATCACACAACATCACAATTTTCTGACCGATTAAACGTTCGCCCCATAACTTCAGTGCAACTACTATAGTCAAAAGTTCAAGAGCATTAATATGCAACCGCTGCCTGCTCAAATTCTCCGGAAAAACTGAATGGAAATATTCGTTTCCAAACAGTCCCCCACATCCTGTCAAACAAGCATCGTTGTAATAATGCTATCTGGTCTTGACCATTCACCGATTGACATCATTGAAATGCCATTAAAATGAGGCAAAAATTCATGCCACCACAACAAATCTTTTTTCAGATACTCGGGAATAATGTGACTTAATTCCTTGGACTTATAAATTTCACGTAAAAACTTCAACATTCTCTGAACAAAAAATTCTACCTGGTCTAACACAAGCTAACAAAACTCAATTTTCCTAACAATGATTGAAGCTCCCGTTTTGATGTTTCCGATTTTTTCACCCAAACTTCAATAAGATTCCCAATTTCAATCAACCTTTCTGGTGTAATTTCTAATGTCATTTTCTCAGTATCAAAAAACACGCCTACGAAAGCCATCTTTGTCGCTGGTGGACATGCTTTATCTTTTGACTCCCTAAACCCACATTTTTCCAAAGTACCTTCCAAAGTCTTATACGAAAACTCTGATAGTTCCGGTTTCTCTGCCGAAACCAGATCGTCTAAATAATTTAAAACACAAATCCCTATCATAAACATAATAAATGAAATCGCATTAGTCACTCGTTGACATATCTGAGCCGCACTTCTCAGACCCATAGACAACACCGTATCAAACATAATATGACCCTTATACTTGTAACCAACCTTATGATATTCACAAGGGTCTAAATTGATTTGCCTATATGCCCGCCTTAAATCCTTCTTATATAAATGACACCCACGGCCTTTTACTTTAATCAGTTCTACTAGATCATCCACTTTAGGATACACTAACGTCACCTTGTCCCCTAGATAATAGTCCTTAACAATTAAATCATTAACTGCCTTATTTTTTGGAAAACTTAAATCAAGAATAATTCGTCTTTCGTTTGTATCTTTTTTAGGAACTGAATTCAAAGGTGATAATATCATTGGTATATTAAAGGGATTTTCTTTAAAAGGCCCCAAAACCGTTTTATATCCTATCTCTTTAACAAAATATTTATTAATTTCTTTTGGAAATTCCCGTGCCCCCTTATGATTTCTTGATAACTTACAGGGACAAGGCTCCTCTATGCACCCCAATGGGAATCCAAATTCTACAAATTTACAAAGTTTGTCATCCTTATAATCTGCCAACATGTGTCTTAAAAATGGCAAATTTAACTGTTGATTAATTGAGATTTGACATCCTTCAAAATTGTATTTACCAGAACTAACTATCTTATCATGTGCCGATATAAGAAATTGTGTTCGAACCCTCTCCGACTCATTCACCAAACTACATAAGTTGCAGTCTCTATGTATCATTCCTAAATTCTGAGCCAGCCCCTTACCAGCTCGGTAAACAACATCACCAGAATCCGAACCTTCACAATCCCCCATAGCGACGATTAGTTTTATCATCAATTGTTACACTTTAGCACATTTTTCTCAATAAATTCTGGCAAAAACAAACAAATTTGTCAAATGCTCATTTGCCCGTAGTATATTTGCCACCTGATCCCCTAAATGTCACGGGATAGAATGCGGACAATCCTTCGAACATTCAGGATGTTTCAGTTTTTTCCGGTCCCGTTGCCAACATTCGGCACAGATATGTAGACAATGCCGCATCCTACCCCGAACAACATCCAAGTGATCACCTGTCTTAGAGCATCTGTTTCTTTCTGTTGAACCCAAGAACAGAACCAGATTCTATCTGTAGAATCTACTTCCTTTCTTGGATCACCCCCTGCACTTTGCTGCACATTAAACTTACTCCTTTTGAGTGGTGCCTCACTCCTAATTATATACTTAGATAGTATTGCATGCTCAGTCTGTTGCGGATCGTCACTCCAACATTTTAACCCCAGTTCAATTTGCCTGAGCCATGAAGCATAAAAAGTCTTGAGGCCTTCAAATGTGTATGTACTGGCATAATACAAGATCATCTTTAACAGAGACATTCTTCCTTTCCGTTCATCCTTCCCAGTCGAAGCATCCGACACAATTTCTAACTCGCCTACCACGAATAACCGTAAATCCAAATTCTCAAAACTTAATGATTTATTGACAAATTCAAATTGAAGTTGCGAATGCGGCCATCTTTGAGGGAATTTAACCCTATCCGATGACCGGAAGTTAATTCCCGATTTTTTTGATTTCTTCGATTTCTTTTTATTTGAATTTTGTACTAATTTCTTAGACTTCCTGCTTGACCCAGAAGACAAAAAGGAAGAATCATCACTGTCAGACTGATTTGATTCCAATGAAGATTCCTCCGATTCCTGACTCAGAATCACTACTTAACAATCCTGTCTGTCTCATATTGTTTCACATTCCTCAATAAATGCTTATCATTCCGCAAATCTTTTATAGTAATGTCATCCACGTTATTGTGATCCGTGTACATGTGTTTATTTTTTACCAACCGTTTACCCATATAATTAGTAGATTTAGAATTTCTTTCGCCCCCTTTTGCCATGTCAACTTTGTCATCTCCCAAAGAAAGTTTGCCAACTGCCAAATCCAAGTTACTTCTTTCTTCAAGAACTCCAGTTCTTTCGTCGACTGAGCCAGTTCCGCTTTGAGCCGATCCTTCACCTGCCTTCTTTTCAACTTTCGCTTCTCCTCCGCAACTGCGGCAATTTTCAACTTTAATTGTTGAAACTCCTCGTCCTCTCCACTTTCTTCGCTGTCACTACCGGAACATCCGGACATCTGTGCAGACTGGCACCACGCAATTCGCTTTCCCGCCTGTGTTTCACTTCGGCTCCTACTTCGTTCCTCATCTAACTCGTCCCCGACCGTTGACAACTTCCCACCTGTGTCCTTCTCACACACTATCCCATATCTAACTGTGTCACTATCACTCCCAGCTCCTTCTTCTCCAAACATCTTATAATTTGTCACTTTTAGCGACGAACTACGCTTAGGCGGTCTCTCCCCGCCTTCCGCCATCTCCTCACACCTCCAGAATTTTACTCGCAATTTTAACCGCTGATTTTCATAAGACCAAACAACTGGTACAGTATGGTTACGGCTAATATACTTATTATCAAACACGAATACAGTTCTCGATACAATATTCCACGAGAACAAAAATATATCACTTCTTCTTTCCTAAGCTGAATCAAACTGTGCCGGTAAGACATAAAATTTTCCCTTCCCGACAGACTCGCAGAAATTTAACCAATCACATAGACGTAACCAATAGAAACCACAAACAAATTATTTATCCCATATTTATAAAATAATATCAATTAGCATTACCCAAATCAAGATCATAACAATAGAATTAAATAGATGACTTAATATAAAATAAAAACCTTTTATCATTTCGTAATTAATACACCAATAATTTGTCCGCAACCAATCTGACAACCGGAAGAAGATGGCGAAAAGAAAATTTTACCAGAGATGCCAACATTTCGGTTCTCGAGAAATTAACATTTTTCATACTCAAAAATTCCCAATGGAACCGGAAGTAGTCAAGATAGAGCTCTGAAAATTATCATCTTTTATGCGCCTGACACTCCCCTATCACACTGGCAAGACATTATGTTGCTGACATTACTGTACAAATTGGAAAACGTTTGTAAAGACCACCCGTTATCAGCCGAAATTCGGTAAAAAATCGGCAAAATCGTTGAAAAGTATGTACATTTTTCAACTTCAAATGCCTATAGCTCTCTTATTTGACCAGATAGCCGAGAACTGTCAGCGATTTTTGAAATCGGTTGGAAAATAAGGAAGTTATAGAAAGTATGACGTCACTTTCGGTTTCGTGGAAAGTGGCATTAAGAGACTTCTGAAAATCTCTGAGTCTCTGCTCACACTTGATCCGAATCGGCATGCAAAATTTGAAGAAAAAAAAAAAAAAAAAAAAAAAAAAAAAAAAAACCAACGAATACAATAGGTTTTCGGCGCAGCTGAAAGCCGCCTCAAACCTAATAATATTTGGTGAACACCAAGTGAAAACCAAGAACGGCTAGAATTAGGAAAGTATGGTTATACCGGTAGGTTTGATGGAAATATATTGTTTTACTGTTTACCCTAGTTTCTCGACCAATCGGCATGTCGTCTCAATTAATCGAATATTGCGACGCTTTCGCCAATATGTATTAAATTAATAATTAAATGTTCATCGCTATATTTAGAACTGATGTTATGCCTTGTTGTCATCAGTTCACGAGACGCAAAACATATTACCGCTCACGCACTCGCTCACTTCGTGTTACACCGCCAATCATATACTAGTATAGCGATTCAAATCACGCTTAGGGGCTTCGGGAGTGGGCTGGGTAAGCAATGTTACGTTATGGTTCACATATTTAATTTTTAATAAATTAATTTACTAAAAAATCAATATATGTACTATTACATATTTAATTATACCAAATTAGCATTCCTAACAGACTTTGTCTTTCGATGGATGTCATGTAGATATAGTTGCTAACTTGTTCAGCACACCACTTTGCTCAGATGTCATTTATGATTTGAACTTCGGTAACGTTGGCCATCTACAATATTCATTCGGAAGACATACATTTCTGACGTCTCTAAATCATTAGTACATCATGACAAAATGGTATTCATCTTTAATAACGTTCATTGGGCAGAACAAACTTTTACATTCCTCCCTATCAATGTTTTTAAAGTGACCTTCTTCAATAGCAAGATTGTGAGCCGCAATGTATTCTCATAAGCGCTGTACGATGTTTATCGTTTTGGATAGAATGTATGTACTTCTCCAATCCAGTATTAATTTTAATATAACGATAAGATATGGAGAAGCTTCTAAAGTCACCTGCAAGCTTTGATAATACTGATCATATAGCCTGACATTTACTTGTTACAGTTGCACCTTTGTAACATTGTTCCATAAGTGTCCAAAACCAAGTTCATTTAATATATTCCTTAAATCAAGAGCCCAAGATCCACGAACATTAAAACTTATTTGGTTTTGTTTAAGAACACATGATGGATTAAGGAGTTTTTAGATTTTATTATCTTGAACCAGGACTTTAATATTCTCTCTTTTCGCACAATGTATAGTGGAACTTTCCACAATTCACCAAACATGGTTGCATTTGTAGTCTGAGGTCAAACATTCAAAATTTGTTTCAAAAACTTTAAGTAATTTAAGCATTCCTGCATGCTGTATATTGCCAAGCATATTCCTAGGAATGCTAGTTTTTCCTAGAGGGTTTTTGCTTGGATACTGTTTGCTATGCTATTTTTTTGCTTGGAATGCCTGTGAATATGCTTGGCAAAATGCAGCATTTGCTTGGTAATCCCTGGGATTCCCAGTTGGAATCCTGGGATATCGTGGGGAGTGGGCACAAATTGGGAATCCTATGCCGCCCAAGCGAGAACTATCTGAGTACCAGGTCTAAGAGATCCGCGCCCTCCGGGGGCACATGACCGCGGACAAAGCGAAGAGGAAATACAGGATCGGAACCACGCGGCTCTACAAGATATGGTACAATACCAGGAAAATGAAACATCCTGCCGTGGAACCTCGTCCCTCGGAGCCGGAGAAATCTCTCCAATGCGGAACTGCCAACGCCCTCCAGCGATGCTACCAGCGAAGCGCTCTATGCTCGGATAGACTCGCTAGAAAGACACTTGCACTAGGCCTTGGAAAAAAATCTGCAGGAGGTTCTGGAAACCGTCCAGGAGGCCTTGGAAAACAAGGTTCTGCAAACCGTCCAGGAGGCTATCTCTTCCGCAACGGAACCATCGAAGATGGGCGAGGAGATCTTGCAACAACTTCTCGAGGAGGACTCCGGACAAAACAGCTTAGAAATACACGATGTCTGGCAGACACTGGAGGATGCGAAGTGGCGGTTGGGCGTCTCGATGGCGTACATGGCCTACAGAACCCGCATCTGCCACGCTGCTTCGTGTATTTGTAGGGCGGAGTCGACTGTGTTACACGCCTGGTTGGCTTCGCGCACAACCTCACCTGCTTCCCTCTCGCTGGCCAGGATAACTTCTATATGCGCGCCTTTCGTAGCTCGGATCTTGGACAGTATAGCCCTGCGGTTGGCATGTGGCCCAAAGGGCGCGTCGAAGCCTTCCAGCTCAAAGGATAGCGGGGCATGGTGCTCGTCGCAGATGTAGAACGGGGTGCGCGTGTTGGATTGGTCCGCCGCATAGTGGCTTCGGGGTGGGAGAGCGCTTCGGCCAGGCTAGAGGGCCACCAACATAGCATGGGGCGTCTGGCGGCGCACCGGGGTCGGGGCTGCCATCCAACTGGCTGGCACAAATGGCAAGTATGGTGCCTTCGAATGTTCGGCTGGCGGTCTTGGGTATGTTTTGGAACCGTAGCACCTCGTCACGCGCTGGAAGGAAATGTTGGTCTTGGTCAGTCGAGCGTTCGAGCGTTTTCTGGTGCGGAAATCACGGCTGGCCGCCTGCAGAGGTTCTCGGTATAACTGGATGTTTTCGGAGAGGGTCCTCTTTTTCTCCTCTAGCCCGTGTATGTGGGGTGCCGTGCTAAGCTTTTCTGCAGGCCATGAACGTCCCGCCTTCTAGTTTTCGGTAGGTGCGGAGCGTGGTGTGCTCCCCCTCGTCTTTATAGGACTACAAGGTGGATTTGCACCCCTACGAAGCCGAATGCCGACACCCATGTGCAGATAGCTTTCCTGGAGAACCTCGAAGGTCTGTTTTCGTAGGCCTTGTACCCCCGCAGAGTATTCTGGTGTGGGTGTGCCCCCAGTAGATGGCATAGAGCGTCTTGGTCTGCTTCGAAAGGAGCACCAGGTGGCAATGTATGGCGGCCGTCAGGGCGGCCCATTGGCTTGCGAGGGGCTGCATCCAGAAGAGCGGCGGTCGGGAGGCCGACAGACTGCGCACATAGTCCACCGCTTCGCGAGCTCGTACCAGACTAAATTCCCACGGCCGTAGGCCATACAGAGAGACCTCGATACGGCATATGCCGCGGGTCTGGATATCCGGGTGTACGAATGTCTGCCCAAACCTTTTGTCGGGGCATTTGCAGTAGTTGGCTACATTGTTGAACAGAGCCTCTTGCATGCATGCCAGCGCACTCGAGCTGGCAGACAAATTTGTTGTAGAACTTGCGCCACAGGGAGCCGCAAGAGGGAGGAACGACGGGCAGTTTTTGCCAACACTGTCTTCGTTGCCGTGGATACGGTTTTTTGGGAATCGTCTGTCGCTGCGCCATTCGTCTGCATGAAGCGGTGCTTCTGGACAAGATGGCACAAGAGCGCTCATCGGTCGACGGTGCCGGAGAAGTCCTGGGTGCAGTCCAAAGCATACAGGCCAGTTCCGTCGTTCCTCGAGCAACATGGGCAGACGGGCAAAGAGGACTTCCGTCCGCACATCGACGGTGTCGACCATGGCCACAGCGATAGCGGCGGGGCAGGGCTATTGGGATTATTTCGCCGGTACAACTCTAGCATATGTCCATCTTCCCGCATGATCTCTTGGAGGGTGGCGCGGTATACGGAATTGCATTTGCCCTAGTAGGGACACTACGTGGCCACAATGCGCACGTGTAGGGCGGCCGGAAGGCCCACAGAGGCTACATGCGCGTGGATACCAGACAGGAAGGCCTTGGCGACTGCTCCGGTCGCAGATACTGCAGTCCCCCCCCCCCCCCCCCCACCCGCATTGAACGAGAAACCTGGATATCGGAGATCATCGTCCACATGTAGATGTCGTCAACAAAGACGTCGGAGGCGGGTTGGAGCTCCGTACCAAACTCGTCTGGGTGCCCTGTCGGTAGGTAGTCCACTTTTGCGATGTCGGTTGCAAGGGCGCCATTGTAGACGTTCTGCAGAAGGACATGCCGGTCTGTGCGTTCGCCAACGGATCGAATCCCGATGTTCTTCGCCGTTGCGTACGTTTGTGCCATCCGCGCGGGTGTAGTCGAAATCTTGGTTTCGAATACCTCTGCATTGCATTTCTCTAATTGGAAAGTGTTGGCCCTTCCAACTACTATGGGAGTAGTCAAGAAATGGTAGATAAAACCCGAATAACTCACAATTCCTTAGGGGGAGAACTGTGTCAGAAACCCCCTTGGTCATACTACTCATGTTTCACTGAATATTCACAAAGTCGCAAACCCTATTTCTCCAGACACATGATTTATAACGTTATGACCATCTACTCACATGCAAAATTACCCCTGCTATTTGGATACAACACGTAAGAAAATATGTCCACTGTGAGCCCCATGCTCCTAAATATCTCAGTAGGTTCGGTTTCAATAATTTCAGTACACATTCAATACTCTTAGTTTAGTTTTGTGAAAAGCAGCCATCTTCCTGTTTGTTATTACGGCAACTAAGATGCGTCAATAATAATAATAATAATAATAATAATATGAAACTATTTTATATTGTCACGAAAAATATTATGGCTTCTGTACAAAGTCCGCATCTTGCACACGCTTTTGTAAAATTTAAAGCGTCTGTATCATTCGGAGGCTTCTACACGTTTGTAAACACACCTTTTTGCGTTTGTTTCAAGTCAAAACATGCAATCTAAAGCTTTTTTCGAGAGATTAAGACGATTTGACGCATATCCAAAAACGTTGGAGGATTTTAGAGTAAAAACCTTCACTGGAGCGACAGGTAACTTACCGTATGCAAACCATTCAATATAAAACAAGTGGGTGGGGTACTCACCAGATAACTGCAGTTCGTGTAGATATTTAATCAGTACCTATACTGGTCACAAATCCATAAGCCCAATGTATCCATAGGTAAGGTAATCGCGGTACTCTCTCTTATTTCCATTACAAATATTTCCATTTTACATCAAAACCACAGGTGATTCTAGCGTGTCTTGGATGGTCAATAATGTAGTGTCCGGTGTGTTGGTGAGACACGATCGCTCAGTTGGTAAGAGCGCCGTGCTATTTTTACGGGGGTCGTGGGTTCAAACCCCACATCGGGCGACACTTTTTCCCCTTAGAAATACTTCAATGGTGTCAGGAAGTAAACAGGATTGTACCTGTGTGTACTTTGGGTTGCAGGCTATACTCCTCATGAAGCTGTGAGATTGATGCCTGCCTCCCAAATGATAAGAAGGGGAGGAGTGTAGTGTCCAGAGTGGTGGTGAGACACGATCGCTCAGTTGGTAAGAGCGCCGTGCTAGTGTTACGGGGGATGTGGGTTCAAACCCCACATCGGGCGACAATCCCTTAAAATACCGGATTTCTCCCTTGCTATATCCGGAGTGGGATATATCTGGCTGAATAGCTGAATCGGATATCCGAACAACGAGAAAACCGCTGAATTAGCGGTTACTACTGCGGTATGTGACGGTAGGGGAACACATTTAACCCACTTGGTGAATGATCTACCTTCATCAGGATGTGTTCATGTCCCCGGGGAGTAGTAGGCAAAGGACTCATGAAATCAGTCTGCACTCGCTCCATTGGCGCACTGTCTGTGTAGGCTTTGAGCCTGCCGTGACCTATTGCCATTCTATTCCAAAAGAACTTTTTTGTTTATGCTTGCCTTAGTTCTTATCACACCCTGATATCCAGATGATGGAATGTCACGATTCCAATCCACTCTAATGTCATCGGTCTTAGACCCTCTGGCACTACCAAGTCTTTCCCGTCACTTCCATCTCTGGTTCGGTATGGTACACCCTCAAGAGTACAAACTGCTCCTTATTCAGCCAATATGACTTGGTCGCAGGGCTCACTATCAATAAAACGGCTTTCTCAGGGTGAACAGACGTTTTCAGCCATTCAATGATCAACTCTAGATCCTTGTCCTTTCATTGAGCTTCTCTAAGCTCTTCTACAGACAATCTACAACTATACGGTGTCTCTGGGACATGCCATAGTCTAAAACTTAAAACCGTCACCTTGGATGACCAAGTCAACACACAACTCCCTCGCCAAGGTCATTACACCCTCCTGGATCCCACGGCCAGATCACATCGACACCAGGCTCGTCCAGTTCCAACCTTGCCCGTACCTCTGGTGACTGTCTTGCGGGGTTCCGCACTTGGACTCTAACTGACGTCTTTGTCCTCATCCGTCTCTGCATCTCCCACAAAATCCTTTCCACGCTCGCCACCAGGTGAGCAAACACGGTAAGTTTGCCCCTCTGATGACACCCTGGAAAATGTTTGCTCCTCCTTGCATGCTATTGTATGCTCCAACCCGCAATCAACCGGTAACACGTGTTCGCTACGCACGTCATCCTTGTCTCTACCTTGGAACACATGTTCATGACTCACATGTTCCTCCTTGACAAAACCGGGACAAATGTGTTCGCTACGCATATTCTCCCTGCTTGCATTTGGATACATACCTACCTTGCATGCTCCTGGACACAAGTTTTCCTTCCTTGTGGAATCTTGGATTTCCACTTCAACCGGAACCCTGTTCCTATCACCATCTCCAACCTGAGATCCAGAGTCACTTGGTGACTCATCAACCTTCGGGCAAATCTGACCGACATCCACTTCCTCAGTGAAGTTTCCACAGTTATTCTCGGCTCGAGTACAACAACTACTGCTAATTTGACACACAGTTGTTGGAATAGTTGCAGCTTCAGGTGTCCTACTTCCACTAGGCAATTGACTCATCCCATTATTGTCTATATATACATGAAACACCTTTCTAAACAATGTACAAAACAATTAAAATGCGCCCGGGTATGAAGATTATGTAATTATGAAAGGTACAAAACTTGCATTCGTCACCATTAAAAGAAAAAGCCACGCAAAGTCGTCATCGTTACTCGCCTATACAACGTGTTACAGCATGTCGAAACCACTGCTTGGGTGGGTTTTCGGCATAGATTTTACAGTTGCTAATTCATTAACATAAATCTCAAATATTTTGAGTGTAAACTGCACTAAAAACGTGTCTCACTAACCTAAATTCGCTTTTTAAAATCAAACATGTTCACTTCCTGATTATAAATGAATATTAGCGGCCATCTTTAAAAATGACGTTAGTCTCCAGTAATCAACGAAACCACTGCGTGCACATGATTTAAATATTTTATTTACACCTCTAAATTGTCAATCACTGCATGCCAAGTTTCGCCCTCATACAGGTAATGACCAATGAAGCTTGACCTTCAACTCTGAAAATTCCCTACCGTCCATAGCATACACAAGTTTTGCAGAGTTACTACCTGCAACTAACCAGAGGTCAGCCCTGACCACATGCTAGCCTCTTACTCCCAAACCACTGACCAGAAAACACGTCCAATTCACACGGTTGAACCATTCTGGGTGTAGGGCATTTACAGGTATATTTTATGTAACTATGTAACATATCAGTGTTACCAAATATGTATAGTATGCAATCCATGTTGACAATGCATAATAGTGGTTACAAATGGACATCATACGGATTTTGGGACATACATGTATATGTATCTGTAGTAACATACGGTACTTTTGTCATTGGAATAATATTGCCTTACCACAAAGTTGCTGCATGTTTTCCCCTTTATATGCAATACAAAATTTATATCCCAGTAAACTCCCACGCCAAACTACTTTCCGTAACCGCCAGGCGCAGTTAAAATAATTCTTAAGAAAACGGAAAATAAACACATTTTCTTGATGAATTTATTTCAAATGCTGGAATTATAAGGAATGAATGGCATTTTTGTTGAATTTATCTGGGATATAAACTTGGGAAAGTCGCGGGAATACTAGACGAGGCCTTCCGGCCTTCGTCCAGTATTCCCGCGACTTTTCCAAGTTTATACCCCGATAAATTCCACAAAAAGGCCATTCATTCCTATAATATCATAAACTTGTAAAATTGTGTCTTAGCCAGAGCTCCAGATAAGCTTTGTGTCTAAAGAGTATTGTACCTGATTTCAAATTAAATGCGTATTTTATTTTTACAACTGGATTATTGATTTTCTTCATTAGTAAATAGGTAACAAATGATCAAAACATAAAACTAATTTAACCATTCACTTGTTTGAGTGTATTATTACTTATTCAATAAGTATACTGTAATACAGTTGAACATTTACTTAGTTGAGCTGCAAAAAGCAAACAATGTTTTATTTTTGCTGCTCAACAAAAGTTAATATTGAACTTTATTACAGTATTTCCACTACTTAATATCAAAATCAATGCATATGTTCACATTGTTGTGAGTATTTTGTACTCCCACTGTTGATAATTAATGCGTGTTCAGCTAAAATATGTGTGTAAAATACGCCAATATGCACCTTAACAGAGCGTTAGCAAAATTAGAAACTAGAAAGTAAACAAAGAATGCTTCAAATGCAAATTTGGAAATACTACTACGTCATAGCGCTTATGTAATACAATGTAATGTTATATACTCGGAATTAACACAAAGTTATTGCAACAATATGCAATATAGAAAAAATGAGATTTTCACTGAAGCAATTTGCTGTCTGGTAAATATTTTTGCTGTACTACACCTTCAGATTTCGTAGAAAGTGTGTGCTGCACTTTAACAACAGTTCTACCTCTGCATAGGCTCCATTTCTCCAGGTACAATCACAAATTAGGAACCCAAATTGGCCAATTGAAGGGGACAGTGGAAAAAGGGAGCTAACTCCCACAGGTAGTTAGCTCCCTTATTCCACTGACCCCGAACTAGTAAGCCCTACTAGTACTTTGTCTGATCATGCAACATGCTACAACCATTTCAGTTACCATCATCAGTGGCCTGTTGATGTTTGTCCTGTTTGTGTCCGAGCTGAACTTCTACCTTACCAAGGAGGTACAGCCAGAGCTGTATGTGGACACATCGCGAGGACAGCTGAAACTACGCATCAACTTCAATGTCACATTCTCACATATAGCATGTGCATGTAAGTATCTGTATGTGGACACAGCATGTGCATGTAAGTATCTGTATGTGGACACAGCATGTGCATGTAAGTATCTGTATGTGGACACAGCATGTGCATGTAAGTATCTGTATGGTACATGCCCACTCAGTAGGTGTCACAGTACGTAACTCACTATAGGGAGAAGATGTGTATTCGTTCCTGGATAGCTCAGTCGGTTAGAGCGATGGTACGGTAATACAGAGGTCCCCGGTTCGAGCCTCGGGTAGGATATGCATGTTTCTCACCCTGTGACATTTGCTTCCCCCCATACTGGCCACTTGGCTACTTGCACCTCAATGCTCCTACTCGGTTCGAAATATAAATCAAAGGCCTGGAAAAATATATACCGGTAAATATATTTACTTGGATAAAGTAGGAATAATATCAGATGTGCAAAGTCTATAACTTTACACATACATGGTGTACTGGCTACTGTGGGTCATCGCGCAGGGCGCACGCAAGCGGATCATTGAAAAGCAACGACGCGTAAAAACACAATAGCCGTCTGGCCGTACACATGTATAATAATTGTTCCCAGGCGTAAATAACAACAAACACGAAGAAGGGTTGTTCAGAAAGTGTATTGAATTGGAATACAATGCTGATATAAATAATTCGTCCTATAAGTGTATACATGTAATTGTGTCACTATTTCACCAGTTATAAAAAAAATACCAGTGCCCGCTATACAGCGTTAACCCACGTATTGATTGGCATTAGTATACATTTTATATCAGACGTTTTCCACACTGATATCAGGGGCGATCATCGTGTTTCCTTAATATGTTAACGGACATTACTATTTATTCTCTGTATTTATTTTTTGATGTACAAATATCAAACTTTATAATCTGTCAAAAATATTATTTTTTTCAGGTGACGGATTTAATTAGTATAAATAATTAGTGTAAATAATTAAAAAATAACATGCCTCATTTGCAAATGAAAATAGTCTGATACAACCGCGAGTCACGATCAGTAAAATAAATATTACTAAATGATTATATCTGTATCGCGGGCCCTTTTAATTTTTAGAACTGGTGGAATAGTGACACACTTGTACACTTATTTAATTCCTATTAAGAATACCGTGCCTACTGAGTGGGCATGTACCTTTAACTTCAATGTCACATTCTCACATATACATGTAGCCTGTGCCTGTAATTATCTGTATGTGGACACATCATGCAGACAGCTGAAACTACGCATTAACTTCAAGTAAGTATAGATACTATGGCTGAAGGATGAAAGACTGGCATGTGATGAATTGGTCCAATTTTACAGACGACTAATCTCCAGATAAGGAATTAGTAATTGGGTATTGTCACTCCATCATTCTGAAGCAATTGGGTATTTCAAAATTGTAATTGGTTAAAATAAATCACACTACTGTTTACACATCAACAGACAGCAGTTATTGAATAGTTTGCTTCGAAATTAAAACATATCTTGGCATTTTCATCGAAAAATATGCTATAGTTGTGGTCTGTTTATTGTTTTCTGCTGCATGATAAAGGTACCACAATTTTTTCATTGCTTTTTGATACTCACTACTTCTGATTTCCATTGGGTTTTTATACGACCGTTTTTAAAAAAAAAACGGTACATCATCAGTATTATGTTTTACCGCACGGCGGGCGGGTGGGTGAAGAAAAAGCGCATAGTTCGTGTACACAACTCCTCCGAAACCGTTCAGTCGATCGATTTGAAACTATACACACGTCTTCTACACATATTGAAGATGTGCATCTTGGTGTTTTTATGCCGAAAAGATATTTTTTAACAAAAATATCTCCTTTTTAACGTAGCCATTTTTTCTACATTTTTCTATACAATTCTATATATGGTACAGAGTTTGTGTACACAACTCCTCCAAAACCATTCAGTCGATCGATCTGACACTATGCACACGTCTTCTACACATATTGAAGATGTGCACCTTGGTGTTTTTATGCCGAAAAAATATTTTTTAACAAAAATATCTCCTTTTTAACGTAGCCATTTTTTCTACATTTTTCACAATTCTATATACGGTACATTGATTTTTGTGTACACAACTCCCCGAAACCGTCAGTCGAATCGATCGAAACTATGCACACGGCTTCTATCACATATTAAGATGAGCACCAGTGTTTTATGCCGAAAAAATTTTTTAACAAAAATATCACCTTTTTAACTTAGCAATTTTTCTACATCTGTACAATTCATATACATACGGAGTGAAAACCACTCTCCGAAACCGTTCAGTCGATCGATTTTTTCTCCACTTTGCACACTCTTCTACACATATTGAAGATGTGCACCTTGGTGTTTTTATGCCGAAAAAATATTTTTTAACAAAAAATATCACCTTTTTAACTTAGCCATTTTTTCTACATTTTTCAGTACAATTCTATATACAGTACGGAGTTTGTGTACACAAACTCCTCGAAACCGTTCAGTCGATCGATCTGAAACTATTTTTGCACACGTCTTCTACACAATAATGAAGATGTGCACCTTGGTGTTTTATGCCGAAAAAATATATTTTTTAACAAAAATATCACCTTTTTAACTTAGCCATTTTTATCTACTATTTTTCTGTACAATTCTATATACAGTACGATTTGTGTACACAACCCTCTCTCGAAACCGTTCATCGATCGTTCTGAAACTATGCACACCGTCTTCTACACATATTGAAGATGTGCACCTTGTGTATGCCGAAAAATATTTTTTAACAAAAATACACCTTTTAACTTAGCCATTTTTTCTACATTTTCTATACAATTCTATATACGTACAGAATTTGTGTACAACAACCTCCGAAACTGTTCAGTCGATCGTTCTGAAACTATTAGCACACGTCTTCTACACATATTGAAGATGCACCTTGGTGATGCCAAAAATATTTTTTCAAAAAAAATCACCTTGGTTTTTAACTTAGCATTTTTTTTCTACATTTTTCTATACAATTCTATATATACGAGTTTGTGTACACAAACTCCCTCCGAAACCGTCATCGATCGAATCTGAAACTATGCACACGTCATTCTACACATTGAAGAGTGCACCTTGGTGTTTTTATGCGAAAAAATAAATATAACATCACCTTTTTAACTAGCCAATTTTTCTCATTTTTCTATACAATTTCATACGGTACAGAATTTGTGTACACAACTCCTCCGAAACTGTTCAGTCGATCGTTCTGAAACTATACACAAGTCTTCTACACATATTGAAGATGTGCACCTTGGTGTTTTTATGCCGAAAAAATATTTTTTAACAAAAAAAAAAATATCAACCTTTTTTAACTTAGCCATTATTTCTACATTTTTCTATACAATTCTATATACAGTACGGAGTTTGTGTACAAAACTCCTCCGAAACCGTTCAGTCGATCGATCTGAAACTATGCACACGTCTTCTACACATATTGAAGATGTGCACCTTGGTGTTTTTATGCCGAAAAAATATTTTTTAACAAAAATATCACCTTTTTAACTTAGCCATTTTTTCTACATTTTTCTGTACAATTCTATATACAGTACGGAGTTTGTGTACACAACTCCTCCGAAACCGTTCAGTCGATCGATCTGAAATTATACACACGTCTTCTACACATATTGAAGATGTGCACCTTGGTGTTTTTATGCCGAAAAAATATTTTTTAACAAAAATATCACCTTTTTAACTTAGCCATTTTTTCTACATTTTTTTATACAATTCTATATACGGTACAGAATTTGTGTACACAACTCCTCCGAAACTGTTCAGTCGATCGTTCTGAAACTATTCGATCGTTCTGAAACTATACACACGTCTTCTACACATATTTAAGATGTGCACCTTGGTGTTTTTATGCCGAAAAAATATTTTTTAACAAAAATATCTCCTTTTTAACGTAGCCATTTTTGCTACATTTTTCTATACAATTCTATATACGGTACAGAGTTTGTGTACACAACTCCTCCAAAACCGTTCAGTCGATCGATCTGAAACTATGCACACGTCTTCTACACATATTGAAGATGTGCACCTTGGTGTTTTTATGCCGAAAAAATATTTTTTAACAAAAATATCACCTTTTTAACTTAGCCATTTTTGTTTTTTTCTACATTATTTTTCTATACAATTCTATATACGGTACAGAATTTGTGTACACAACTCATCCAAAACTGTTCAGTCGATCGTTCTGAAACTATACACACGTCTTCTACACATATTGAAGATGTGCACCTTCATGTTTTTATGCCGAAAAAATAGTTTTTAACAAAAATATCACCTTTTTAACTTAGCCATTTTTTCTACATTATTGTATCCAATTCCGTATCATTTCTACTTTACACTCTACTTTTCTATATCTGCCTAAATTAGTATACATGTTTAGCACAACGAGATGAAGAAATAATGCTATAGACTTTCAAATTCTCATTAATGTTTCTTGCCTTGGTGACAGCTTCACATTTCTGCATCTTCGTTGTCTGGCCCATTTTCGACGGGCGTATTTTGTGACTTGTGGCACTCTTGTTGGCAATTTTAATAGGGTATTTAAGCAAATACGCAGCTTATCTGGAGCTCTGGTATCTATACTTACATTACTTACACATTAGTCATTAAATCTTTCTCGTGTATCTGAATTGTTTTCCAGATTCAGTAATACGGCAAACATTGTGGGCACTGATGATACTACATGTAATGATCCTTTTTATTCGGACACCATCATATGTGTTCTGTACTGACACATGAATCACACTTTAAGATCAATGAAGCATTGTATCAGTCTATATTTGCTTGGGCTGATCAGTGTCTACATTTCAATATTCAGTATTAAGTACAACATTACTGATACACGTACATGTAAAGTTATATGCAGATCTGGGGGCCGTTTCACTAAACTTTGTACGACTAAAATGTTCGTAAGTGCAAAATTATTTTAGTCTATAAATTGCACATCAACACTGTTTTCTTGTAAACATTTATTGGATTTACATTTAATGAGCATAGGCTGCATGCATATGCAGCCTATGTTCAATAAATGTAAATCCATCAATTGAAATTTCTAGACGATCCTAAATTTGTGCTTACGAACATTTTAGTTGTAAGATGTTTATTGATTTTTTTTTCAACGGGCCCCTGGATCTTGCTGCATTAGTGTGCCAGCTATTCAGGGGCTACAGTGTAACACTGGTGGACAACTCCATAAACCTTCTTTTGATAGATGACACAATGAACATTAATCATGTCAAAACCACAGGCATCTTTTTCAATGTTTGCAAACCGTGTACATCCAGATGACCCGGATCGCAACGAGCCGTCTCATCTGGATCTTCTCTATTTGTGTCTATTTTTTTTATATATAAAATTCCCCCTTTTCCGTTTAACAGAATATTGAATAGTCTGAGAATGCAAATGGAATATTAAATTCCAGTTTTATAGAGGTAAAATGGTTAATCATATGCCATCTACAAATTAATTCTGGTTGATAAAAGGTATTTCAGTGCCAAATGTTAAATCATCAATGTTGAAATGATACTGGCAACAAGCAGAAACCGTGATGAAACTTCAAAATTACAAATGCATGCATGCCATATGGTACAGATACTGCAAAATATATTTTCCATGAAAATAAATCTTCATCTTGTGAATCTTTTCAGTTCTGAGTTTAGATGCGATGGACGTGTCTGGTGAAAATCAAATTGACCTGGATCACCATGTGTTCAAACAAAGACTCACGCTAACTGGAGAGTTTGTCAATGATGATCCAGAAAAACAAGGTACGTTATCGAATTGTATTATTTTGGGCTCTACATTATGTCAGGGATTCCGCTGGGGGGAAATAAAAAAATCGCCACTTCCAAAAAAAAAAAGTAGCGATTTTTTTTCGAAAATTGTAATTTTTTATCGCCACTTGTTTATTTTTATCGCCAATTGCGAAAGTGGCGATCGCCAGCGGAATCCCTGATATGTAAACATAGTCTCCCCCTCCCCCCCACCCCCCCCCCCCCCCCCCCCCCCCCCCAATAAATCACGCTTCACCGACCTCTTTATTGCAGCACAGGTTTTATTTTTCAGGCGGGTGTTTCTAGAAATTTGCACATCGATTTAAGAAAAGAACAAATGGTGATACCGGTATGTCACATTCCACTGCAAAACACTTGACGTTCACGTGACCATGACCTACTTTTGTTCTTTATTTACATATTTAACTTTTGTTGGTTAACGTTTTCTATCTTCAGTACTGCCAGGTCTTCAGACACCATGCTCGTACACTGGTGTGCATCACCGACCTTCAAATGAAATTGACCTACTTTTGATCTTCATCGACTTAGTTTCTCATTGTTAAAGTTGAGTTTCTATCTGCAATTCAATTAGGTCTACAGCCACAATATTTGAACTCTTTCATTAGTCAGTGGTGTGGTTCACAAGTCACTGTAACACTCTTCCTTTGACCTTGATCTGTTTTCCCCACTTCAATGAGCTAGTGCCTCGAACAATTCTTATATAAGAATTGTTCGAGGCACTAGATCATTGAAGTGGGGGAAAACAGATCAAGGTCAAAGGAAGGTCAAGAGTGTTACAGTGACTTGTGAAGCACACCACTGACTAATGAAAGAGTTCAAGTATTGTGGCTGTAGACCTAATTGAATTGCAGTGACTTGTCAATGATCAAAATATATTTTTATCCAGAAAAATGGAAAATAAATTGCGTACAGCCCAATTAATTCAGCGATGTTAGTGTTAATTATTATATTTTTTTACATGTATTTTGTTACAGATGTCGGAGATGATTCGCAAGAAATTGTCGATGTGAGTACACGGTTGTTTTATCGAAGCCCATAACATAAGTGGTTCTTTATCATTGGGGTCAATTTGATACACTTGATCCCTTTATAGCTCTATGGTTGGGGTCATGCAAAGCCATCATGTTATAAATGATTTGTGTACAATCCATTCTATGTGTAATGGACAAATAGCAGGGCTCCAGATAAGGAATTAGTAATTGAGTATTTTTTAATCCATTATTTCTGAAGCAATTGGGTATTTCAAAGTTTTAATTGGGTAAAATAAAATCACACTACTGTTTACACATCAACAGACGGCAATTATTGAATAGTTTTCTTCTAAATGAAACATGTATTTTCATGGAAAAATAAGAAAATATGCTATATTTGTGGTCTGTTTATTTTTTTCTGCAGCATGATACAGAAAACAATAAATATACCACAAATATAGCATATTTTTTCTTATTTTCTAAGAAAACACATCTTGGTATTTCATTAGAATTGTCTCCAAGGAGACAATTCTAATGAAATGCCAAGACATGTTTTCATTTCGAAGCAAACTATTCAATAACTGCTGTCTGTTGATGTGTAAACAGTAGTGTGATTTTATTTTACCCAATTCAAATTTTGAAATACGTAATTGCTTCAGAAATGATGGAGTGACAATACTCAATTACTAATTCTTTATCTGGAGCCCTGCAATTGTACAAATTGGTCTTATAAAGTTGTGGCCAGTGCAACTCATGATCTGCTAATACAGCCTAGTAGCCTGATAAGCATCTATATGTATATTGCGTTTTCTGCGGAATGACATGATGTACTGGCTGATCACAGGTGCCAGAAAAAAAATCACCGATAATATCTAGTTTCTAATATAAATAAAAAGGTCAGCAACGCTGTGAAACACGCACCTTTTCAAACCCGTTAAAATGATAGAAATTGTTACCGTACCATAGCATTTCATGATGAATATTTGTAAAAAGATATCGTTCAGCATCACAGTGTCATTTAGCAGGTTAAACAGTACTTGGTGTCTGTTTTACAGCACTATTTGTCCACATAATTTTCCCCACAAAAAGTCGTCGAAATCGATGATCCCCTGGAACAGCGAAGCGCGTTCCGATTGGCTCTTTCTGGAAATGACGTCCTGTCACACGAGTTTTGCTGTAACAATGACAGGCAAATTATTTTCGGCAGTACATGTTAATTTGCAGATTTATTCACAATTATTCGGCACAACGAAGTTGGAATGGTGCACATTCCATTCCAGATATATTAATCTACGTATATAATATAGAGATAGTCTGGACAATGCCCTGGGAGACTGACAATACCACGAAATACATGTACATGCCTATCTGTATACATTATTAATATGTTCAGGGGTCATCGATTTCAACGACTTTTTCTGGAGAGAACGGGGTGACAAAACTAGTGCTATATCACATGCACATTGTATTGTTTAACCCGGTAAACAGCACTGCGAAATAAAAATCCAGCACTGCATTGAAATGAATGATTTTCCAATTTCAGGCAGTAAAGTCAGAACTTGACCCAGACAGATGTGAAAGTTGCTATGGTGCTGAGAATGAGGAGCAAAAGTAAGTACTCACAGATCAAACATCAACTGGGTACGAGTTTTAACAAATGTTCCTATGGTACTTCTTTATCAAAACATTCTTGCTCATTTTCCTACTTGTTTGCCAATATACATTCTACTTTATGCCAAAATGTCTCTAAATAGCTTGTATATGTGGCTCACCCTGATGAAAATGGCCTAACAAATGTATGACCAGTGTAGTGCCAGATCAGACTGCAAATCCTGTAGCCTATTTCACGAACATCCGTTAGTCGACTAAACTGTTAGCAGACTAAACTAAGTTTAGTCGACTAACCATAGTCTGCTAAAAATTTTGACATCTTTGAATTTCACGAACGATTTTGTAAGCCATGTTCAAAATAACTGTGGGCGCCGCCATCTTGGAATTTCGTCGTCTGCTATTTTGCTTAGTAGACTAACCGAAAATTTAGCCGACTAACGAGGAGGCTAAGCAAAGTAGACTTTGCTTAGTCGACTAACGTGTTCGTGAAATGCGTTTTTTCCCGTTAGTCGACTAACGGCCTGAAGTTTAGCAGACTAATCGAGTTTAGTCGACTAACGGAGGTTCGTGAAATAGGCTACTGATCAAGCCCTGCACTGCCTATTATTCACTTGGGAATATATCTAATGAAAACTCTAGAACCATACCAGGCGGCATTAGCATTCTTTGCTCAGGAGCTAGACTAGTCCAAAACTCGTTCTAATGCACCGAAAATAGAAAGCGCGCATCTGATTGTTCATTTGTAATTACAGTCTATAAAATATGAAAAATCGCAGCATATAAAATCTATGTTTTACCAGTCCGTGTTTTACAACTTGACATATTTATGTAACCCTGCACACTTTTGTACAATGGCCAGCGGCTGGGAATCCAACTATTTTTCAAATCATTTTCGGTACATGTTCGGTTAATCATTCTGCCATATTGACCTGTACAACCCAAAACGGAAAAGAGAATCGACCAATGACTGACAAACATTACTTCAGGGTGGCCATTCAACAAATTCCCAAAAATATTACTCCACCCGCCCAAAAGGCAAATACAGAAGAATTTACAAAAAAACTCAAATGCAAACTCAATATACTAGTACCAGCCTATAACTTTACGAATTTCAATGTGCACATACATGACTACACATACATGACTACATGACTACACATACATGACTACACATACATAATTACACATACATGACTACACATACATGATGACTACACATACATGACTACACACACATAACTACACATACATGATCACTACATAACACACATACTGACTACAGACTACATACGAACTACATACATGACTACACATACATAACTACACATACATGACTACACACATGATACATGACACACATACTGACTACACACATGACATATGACTACACATACATGAATACACATACATGACTACACATTACATGACTACACATACATGACTACACATAATGAACTGTATTGCAGATGGGTAATCACCCAAATTAGGCGTAATTCCTGGGAAATCTTGTTGACTCTTATTTACATTTCCTTTGTAAAAATCACAAGAACCCACTGCAGAAATGTTGACATTTCTTTAAATGAATAAAAGCAATTAACTGTTGCAACTACACATAGAAAAGCAATACACTTGTTAAAATAAACTTTAGTGTTGAGTACATGTCTTAGAAAAAGTCCCGGTAATCTCAATTTGAAATGGGAATATTCTTCAGCGGAGTTATATTTCTTCAAATTTATTTAGTGTGAGGCGGTTATTGATGACGACAACAACCTGCTGACGTATGACAAATATCACTGTTCGTGATATGCTACGACGTAGCAGAAAGTAGGGAGCACACTAGCTGCATTACTGATTAGAATGGGGATAACCATGCTTTGTTTTTCGATTTGGAGTCAGTTTTACAGCGACGCTATATGGTCTGAGAATCAGTTTTACGACTCCGCTGAAGCATAAACTGGTTATTCGCTAAGTAATAATCCAACTCAAAATGATGTAAAGCATTCTGAGCATTTGCATTGGCCTGGATTAGCCACATCTGGTCACATTCCAACGAGTTCATACAAGAAACTCCAGTACAGGTGAAATTTTGTATCAATTTTAAATTTGAAATACAAAATACATGTACATGTATTGCGAAAAAAATACCTATATTTTAAAAGTCCAACATATGTATAGTTTGACATTTGAAAGTTTATATCCGATAAATTCTCCAAAAATGTTTATTCCTACTCTGTAATAAATCTGTTTTTCCTGTGCCGTGTCCTACATGAGTTGTTGTAACCAATGGCAGGTGCTGTAACACATGCGAGAATGTACGGGAGGCCTACAGGAAGAAGGGCTGGGCGTTCAAGGCGACGGACACCATCGAGCAGTGTAAACGTGAGGGCTGGACCGACAAGATCAAGGCACAGCAAAATGAGGGCTGTATGCTGTTTGGCTATATCGAGGTCAACAAGGTGGGTGGTCGTGGCTCAATGTACGTTTAGTGCGGATATGTGTGACAAATCCAGGCGTTTTTCATTTCTGCCTATTGTCCAGAGGAGTTGAGGGTAAGGCTTTTTTGTGCATCTTAGCATTGAATCGATCCTTAAAGGCCCTGGGTCTCAGATGTGGATGAAATGTAAGCAAAACAGTTGGTAAAAGTGCATTTAATGGTAGATTTTGTATTGGTTTTCTGAACATATATGACTATGGGTGACCTGAAAAATGAAAGTAACTAACATTGCAAACGCTTGTTTTGCTAAATATGTCATTCATATTTTGTTTGTTGATGTGCTAGCAAATGCGATAATTAACCAACTAACGCATGTTTATGAACAGTGACAAGTTGGGACTGTATTCACACAACATTCATGACATATCTCAACTGCATTTTCGGAGGTACTATCTGAGACACATCCGCTTTAAAGGCACTGTTTCTCAGGTGTTCATTATGTGAATGTTCACTTCAAACACTGCCATGGACTTGTATCAACCAATGTTATCATTTCATTTGCTCAAATTATGAACGGTTTACATTATATTCAAGTATATACTATCCAAAACTGTATTTAGTCTGGAATATTCATGAAAAAAATTATTTAGTTGAAGTTGTGTTTAAAGTTTTTACCATTATTTGTGTGTAATTATTAAGTACATGCACCTTGTATCTCTGTAACCACATGAACAGTTTAGTTCACACTTCATCAGAACTCCAGTTAAGGTGCGTAATTTGACCAACTTGGGGTGAAATTTTGTTATTTCTTCATCAAAAATGGCAAGTTGGGAGTCCTTTAGAATCGTCTCATTGAGACGATTCTAAAGCACTCCCAACTTGCCATTTTTGATGGAGAAATAATAAATTTACCTCCAAATTACGCACCTTAATTGGAGCTCTGACTTCATATGTAAATTCATATGTCAATATATCATGTCCAAATTTCCAAAGTTCAGAGGTGGGACCAGTTCCAAATGCCAAATCCTGAAAATGGCTAAATTTTTGCACCCACAAATGCGTAAAAGAAAGCTTCCTATGTTGAAGCATTAGTATTTTTCTGCAATCATCAGGAACCTCAAATCCTGATTTCAGGATATATCCTGAACATTCCAACCCCTGCAATGTTAGCCAAATGACTAAGCTAAAGTGGGAGCCGAGAGTTCAAGGGATTGCCTGCACTCTTGCACTAGTACGATCATGTACTGTTAACCAGCTCTTCATAGATTGAGCCATTTCCTTTCTTTTCTACAGGTGGCCGGTAACTTCCATTTTGCTCCTGGTAAAAGTTTCCAACAAAGCCATGTTCACGGTATGTTACATGTGCACAAGTTCTACCTACCATGGTCTCCCTAAATAGCATGCATTATCCGAGGAATATACATGTACACACTAAATCTATATACCAAGGAATATACATGTACACACTAAATCTATATACCAAGGGATATACATATTGCTATCTACAGGGCTCCAGATAAGGAATTAGTAATTTAGTATTTTCACTCCATCATATCTGAAGCAATTGGGTATTTCAATATTTTAATTGGGTAAAATAAAATCACACTACTGCAGGGCTCGAGATAAGGAATTAGTAATTGAGTATTTTCACTCAATCATATCTGAAGCAATTGGGTATTTCAATATTTTAATTGGGTAAAATAAAATCACACTACTGTGTCAACAGACAGCAATTATTGAATAGTTTGCTTCGAAATGAAAACATGTCTTGACATTTCATTAGAATTGTCTCCTTGGAGACAATTCTAATGAAATACCAAGATGTGTTTTCATGGAAAATAAGAAAAATATGCTCTATTTGTGGTCTGTTTATTGTTTTCTGTAGCATGATAAAGGTACCACAAATTTGATATTGCTTTTTGATACTCGCTACTTCTGATTTCAATTGGGTTTTTTGCAATTTTAATTGGGTATTTACGCAAATACGCAGCTTATCTGGAGCCCTGCCAAGGGATATACATATTGCTATCTAGTTCTGGTATATGCAGGTGTGATTATGACAAACCTAAGTGATACCCGTGTTATGTCAACCTGTAGTTGGACCTCAGATAGAGGGATGGCTCATCAATTATACACCGCTGTACAATTGCTCAGCGTAACGTTCCGGAGTACCGTATCTGCTCATTCTGATCTGGGCTATTCGCAACACTGTTGGTCAAGTAACATATCGTCTGCAAAAGGCTTAGATACTAATCTAACTGCTAGTATCTGGCTCTCCAGGACAATCAGGATCCTCCTTTGTCAGAACACTTTATTGTCAGCCATTTTACGCTCGCCATTGGTTTGTTCATTTTTAGCCAGGTTTTTTAAAAAAAAATCCAGGCTATTGGATTGGCGAAAGCCGGGCAGGCGGCGTCCACAATCATTGTTAAGTTTTCGTGTTTGAGTCCATTTCTTTGTTACTGTACCACCTAGGACCACCAAACTTTCACAGCTTCATAATCAAGGGGTGCCCACCACATATCACTATCCAACATGTTACCTTTTTTTGAACTTGACCCATTTTTTCCGCGCAGTCGACTTAGCCATTTTCAATGTTAACTTTTTGCGTTTACAATGTTAAGTTTTCGTGTTTAAGTCCATTTCTTTGATACTGTACCACCTAGGACCACCAAACTTTCACAGCTTCATAACCAAGGGGTGCCCACCACATACAACTATCCAACATGTAACCATTTTTTTTACCTTCACCTATTATTTCTACGTAATTGACTTAGCCATTTTCAACGTTAACTTTTTAACGTACGTCTGGTTAAAGTTTTTTGGTTAAAAGTTTTTTGTTATACTATATCTCTGCAACTGCTTCGCCCATTACCTTGAAACTTCACATGGGTGTTTATCATCATCCATATTTTCATTCTACCCCCCAACCGTGCGGCCCCTGTGCCCAATGTCAAGGTCAAATTACGTACGTCTGGTTAAAGTTTTTTGGTTAAAAGTTTTTCGTTATACTATATCTCTGCAACTGCTTCACCCATTACCTTGATACTTCACATGGGTGTTTATCATCATTGTCGCGCCCGCTTGCGGAAAGCGCGATATAGTCGCCATTTTGGCATACGTCCGTCTGTCCGTACGTCCGTGTGTCCGGTTAAAGTTTTTTGGTTAAAGTTTTTCCATCTACTATATCTATTTTTTTAGTGTCCATGCCTCGCCCCAAGGCGCGACATGCAGGCCACAGCCATCTAGTCTACAAAAAGTGGGTATAATTATGTTATCCAAGTGTCTATGCTTAAAAAAAAACCTGGCCTTCGTGGCTTTGCCTCGTTTCTTGTTGTACCCTTCAGTTGCAAGATGGCAAATACATGTACAGACAAATTGATAAAATATAAGTCTGAAAATTTATTAAAGAACATTATCACTTTTATCACAAGGACTAGCCGTTTAACAGCTTGGTTCTTCAGAATGCAATGGATTGATGTTGCTGTTTCTGACCATTCTGTGTTAAACTAACATCAAAAAGATCTGATTTTTTTTCAGTCCACGATTTACAAGCTTTCGGTGGTGAAAAGGTAAGAAACGTTCTGACATTCACACGTACATGTATGTACATTTCATCCATCAGCGATTCTGGCTACATGTACTTCGACACAATACATTCGTATATCATTTGAGAGAAAGACTTATCATGAAGATTAATGTGGGTTCTAAGCACCATGTGGTATTCCTCAAATAATGGCAACCCATTTATTGTCGCGCCTGCTTTAGCAGAGGCGCGACTATAGTCGGCGTTTTTTCTGTCGTCCGCGTCGTCAGTTTTTTTTGTAAGGCAAAT
Source organism: Conchocele bisecta (assembly GCA_029237695.1). Taxonomy (NCBI): domain Eukaryota; kingdom Metazoa; phylum Mollusca; class Bivalvia; order Lucinida; family Thyasiridae; genus Conchocele; species Conchocele bisecta. The sequence continues at coordinate 153,650,721 of CM055266.1, forward strand.
GCGTTAAAGTTATTGTTTTTTTCACAATATCTCTTTAACCCCTTGCCACACTTTGATAATATTTCACATCAATGTTTGTCTAGGGATGATGCTTCATTACGCACACCCCCACATCCAAATTCTGAAGGTGAAGGTCATTTATTTACTTGTAATGTTCACCGGTTTTGTAACAGAAATGTGTTAAAAGTTATTGTTTTTTCACAATATCTCTTTAACCCCTTGCCACACTTTGATAATATTTCACATCAATGTTTGTCTAGGGATGATGCTTCATTACGCACACCCCCACATTCAAATTCTGAAGGTAAAGGTCATTTATTTACTTGTAATGTTCACCGGTTTTGTAACAGAAATGCGTTAAAGTTATTGTTTTTTCACAATATCTCTTTAACCCCTTGCCAGACATTTATAATATTTCACATCAATGTTTGTCTAGGGATGATGCTTCATTACGCACACCCCCACATTCAAATTCTGAAGGTAAAGGTCATTTATTTACTTGTAATGTTCACCGGTTTTGTAACAGAAATGCGTTAAAGTTATTGTTTTTTCACAATATCTCTTTAACCCCTTGCCAGACATTTATAATATTTCACATCAATGTTTGTCTAGGGATGATGCTTCATTACGCACACCCCCACATTCAAATTCGGAAGGTAAAGGTCATTTATTTACTTGTAATGTTCACCGGTTTTGTAACAGAAATGCGTTAAAGTTATTGTTTTTTCACAATATCTCTTTAACCCCTTGCCAGACATTGATAATATTTCACATCAATGTTTGTCTAGGGATGATGCTTCATTACGCACACCCCCACATTCAAATTCTGAAGGTAAAGGTCATTTATTTACTTGTAATGTTCACCGGTTTTTGTAACAGAAATGCGTTAAAAGTTATTGTTTTTTCACAATATCTCTTTAACCCCTTGCCGCATTTTGATAATATTTCACATCAATGTCTGTCTAGGGATGATGCTTTGTTACGCACACACCCACATTCAAATTCTCAAAGTCAAGGTCATTTATTGTCGCGCCTGCTTTAGCAGAGGCGCAACTATAGTCAGCGCTTTTTCTGTCCTCATCGTCCGCGTCATACGTTTTTTTTGTAAGGCAAATGCGTTAAAGTTATTGTTTTTTCACAACACGGTCAAATGCCTCGGCAGGCGCGATACCGCTTCCGTGGCGGAATTCTTGTAATTCTAACCTATGCAGTTTCATCAGGGCCTAGGTTGTTTGCCATTCAGTTAATGATCATCAGCAAAAGTATCAAATATGTCTGTGACTGGAGAAATGGCGCTTATGGGTTTTGCCAACACTAAACAGTGTAGATCCAGATCAGCCTGTGCATCCGCACAGTCTGATCAGGATCTGCACTATTAACCGTTCCATCAATGACACATCTGTCATGTTTCTAACAATGTTTATAGATGGTTATCAGGCTACAGGAAGGTGCTATTTGATCTGGAGGTACACAGGTCGCAAATCCCATTAGCCCCATTTCTCCAGTCACAGCCACAAATGATAAGATTGCGAGTGTCCATTATGGCCAAATGGATATGGCCCCTTTGTCAGCCCCGAACATATACTTCATAATACATCGGCATAATTCATTAATTCATAATACTCTACTCTGTGATCACAGAAGGACTGATTGATGGTAACTACTGGGCGAAATGCTCGATTTCGGCTCAAATTTAGAATGCTCGTGAAATTTTTTTTTAGCACAGGCCTCCGTTTCAAGTAGGTATCTGATTACAATAGTTACTCGACAGATTATAAACCTGTAGCCTATTTCACCAACATTGCAAAGTATACTTTTCTAGCAAAGTATACTTTGAGGGAGTAATCATTTATTTTTCCCGAAATGCATTGTCATATAGAACGAACAACTGTATATATTTGATGATTAAAAGTATGCAGAATTATTATACTGAATTTATTACATTATCACAGCCAATATAGTATAATAAAAATTAATAGATTTATCCTAAAATTGAAAATTTCTCCCTCAAAGTATACTTTGCTAGATAAGTATACTTTGCAATGTTGGTGAAATCGGCTACTGGCGTCCGGCAGGGTAATGGCCTATGTGATGTGTAATTTAGGGCCAAATCTGGTCAGGATCCTACATCTTGGCCTACATGTACAATGTCAATGACAAAACCCATTTTCACAGTTACTACATGGGCACATGCTCCCATGCAGGAAAAATTACGATTTTCATATGATGCTTTGGTTTTACTCTCATTGAATTCAGAATACATGTATCAATTATCAACAGACAACAAAAGTATAGTTCAGAATAAACAAAGACATTTCTATGTAAATTTCTTGTCGGTCAAAAGCTCGCGCAAGCTTGTTGTTTTTTGCCGACGTTAAATATGTTTTGCTGTATTGTATCGTTGGACACATTTCACATTGTAGCTTTCATTTGTTCATGCGTAGTGGTGTAATGTATGCTAGTTGTGTAATCCAAAACCCAACTGGATTTCAGTTCAACACGAGCCACACGATCCACCAGCTGTCATTTGGCGAGGACTACCCTGGAATTGTCAACCCACTCGACGGCAATATAGAGGTTGCTGATCAAAGTAAGTCTCCCAGTCAGTGTGAACAGTTGAGCCAAGATCTGCAGCCTTGTCTTATACTAGTCTCCATAACAAAAACGGTCTTATGACTTTCGTCCAGTGTAGCACCAGCTTTTTGTATATACACACAACCTTTATAATGCTTGAAACTAAAATTGTTGTCTGCCGTTGTTTTTATACTTGGCCTATTTTCTCAACAAAAACATGGTTTGACAGCACTTAAGGGCGAGTGCTGTCAAATCATGTTTTTGATGAGAAAAATAGAAAATTAACAACAGACGACACAATTTAATTCAGCATTATAAGGCTTAAGGAAGCAATACATGTATGTATGCTCAGTGTTTTACCAGTTATGTACGAGGTCTGTATTGAGCAGACGGGATGGACACTGGTAACTCTCGTTTCTAGCTGCTATATTGTGGTGGAGCGGGCATAATTAAATGCAAATCTGTTGGCACTAAAGAACAAACAAGAAATCACTGATGAGAAATCAACCCTAGAAAAGTGAAAGTGAATGGGTCTAACGTCCCACCGACAGCTAAGGTCATATAGAGACGGGACCACAGAGTTTAAAGTCTCATCCGACAGACTATGAAAGTATTTGTGATGCCCAAGGCGAGGTTTGAACCCACAACCTCTGGATTTGAAGTCAGGTGTTCTAACCCCTAGTGCACTACCCATCCGATTTACCCTAGTTGCGAGCGGTAACTTGCAATTTACTCCCGTACCGTCTGTAGCTAGTTACGATTCCACTCATAGGGTTCCTCTGCAGAATAGCGAATCGGATCTGATTCGTACTTTAGCAGTTAATTGCGACATATTTGAGATATTTTCCATCTGAAAAAATATTAGTATTATAAAAGTAATACAAACTAATAATTTTGAAATAATTTTTACCATTGTAGAAGGTTTAGAAAATTATTTTTTGCCTCGACAGAAAATGGACCTCATCTTAACTTTTACATGTTGAAGTTGGCTGCCACTGACTGGGTCACTAGTAGATTCTAGCTTAAATTTACTTTATCAGGTCATCTACATATGTAAATTTATGTCATAATTACTTCATAATATTAGCACTCATTTCAGTTAAAAAATATAGCAAATCTTTCACAATTAACTGCCAAAGTGTGAATCAGATCTGATTAGATTGCAAGACAATCCGACTTGTTTAAGTCATTAAAGGCTGGGCCAACGGGTTGGACTATCTCGTATTTAACCCATAATGAGAGGAATTCCCAAAATAAGAACTGAATATTTACAGAAAAATATATATTTAGCCCTGAAATTAGAATATCCCGACCTGGTGCAAGGTCCATTCACACCAGTCAGTTAGCTCCAACCCCAAAAGTAATATGATCAGCGCTAATCTTTATTACTTTTTAATGGGGTATAACATGATTTAGCTCTCAAGTATCAGATGAGGGCCAAACCATGCAAGTCGGCATTCTGGTAAGGATGAACACTGATCATTGAATTACCCGGCACATACTCCCGACCAACCACCCACGTAGGTAGCCGAAAACATAACCACATATCTCTGAGAAATAAACCAACAAACAGGGTGGTGGCTATGTCTCCGCACTTTCCGGCTACATAATTGAGGCACTAAGTACAGCAATAAACTTAATTGGTACCTTGGTATGTTCTTTGGAAACAACACATGTTGCTTGTACCAATTAATGTACTGCCTGTAAACTACAAGTACATAATAATAATTAAATTGGAAGGTGAATGGAATATAACAATAATTAGTACCCTATGTGGTTTTTTTTTATTTCTTCAACTTTATTGCAACTGCCATGATAACCATATAAAACATCTGACGATGAAGATAATTAAAGTATCATGTTATGAACAGTGATTCTCGTCCTCGAGACGCATATTTATTCCCAAGTGAAGCTATTAAAATGTTACAACTACATTTCATCATGCATTCTTCCCAAAAGAAGAGTCATATTTTCTCATTTGAAAAAGAGTATACACAGTCAGCATAAAATTACATCTGACAGTCTATACAGGATTATGAATCAAACACAAACAAAGTATTCCTAATCTGTGTGTGCCATATTATTTTCTCAGTGCCAGGGTGACCTATGTATTGCATTATCTTAAATATGGATGTAAGATATACAAATTGACCTGAAATGAATAATACAGCGAAACCTCTTCAAACCGGACACCCTGGGAGGTTCCAACTTGCTGTAAGTCAAATATACACCACATTCCAAGACCTGTTTGTCACATACAAATAGTTTGTATTGAACTGGAAACCACCAACTCCCAATACAGTATGCATAACATATTATCATATGCAAATCCATATGTGATGAGCCATGTGATTTTGTGCCTAAAAAGATCTGCGACTTTAAAATATTTACAGAAATCAATATTTTCACTAAATGACAACGAAAGTTGACAAAATTTTCATAGCATTTGCTCTGAACATTTTATCGACTTTCGACGTCATTTACAGAACATATTATAATTCCAGCACAAAAATGTTTACACAATTCCCTATATAAACTTGGAAAAGTCGCGGGAATACTGGACAAGGCCTTCCGGCCTTCGTCCAGTATTCACGCGACTTTTCCAAGTTTATACCCCGATATATTCCACAAAATGGCCATTCATTCCTATAGTAAATTCTGTAAATATTTCATGAGATATCGCGCATCTTCGCTGTTACAAAATCCCAGCTTGTCTCCTGTTAGCTACACGAGTGGCCTACGATATGGTGGAGAGATAGCGTGTGTCCACGTTGCATGTTGAGCCGCTGCTAGCACCGAATGCCTGTGCCCACCGCCATGAACACTCCGAATGTTCCACCGCCCTGAATACTGCCCTTGCCCACTGTCTGTATCAGTTCTCGCCCACGCATACCATACCTGCCAACATAGGGTGATTGTCATATCATATCTGCCAATTTTAGGTGATCGTGTTAATTTTAGGCGATTGTCGTACCTGCCCAAATACTGAAGCAAGCCGTTGAGTAATATTAAAGTTATATGATGATGAAGAAACTTGTACAAACTTTTTGACGTAAAATATGGCAAGGTCAAGGTCATGTTAATGGCGGCATGTGTGTGTTCCAAATGCTCACCTTTATCAACTGTCCAAATACTGCAATCCATCAAGTAATATTACCGTTATATGATGATGAAAAAACTCGTACAAACTTTTTGACGTAAAAAATGGCACAGTAATCTGCAAAAATGTGAATGTCTAAAAGGTCATGTTAATTGTGGCACGAGTGAGTTCCAAATGCTCACATGTATCAAGTGTCCAAATATTGAAGCAATCTGTCCAGTAACTTTTTTCTTTTACATTTACATGTTTACACCGCCGAAGACTACAGAAAAATTTTGCGCCTTCTGTTAAAGCAGGCGCGACAAAAATGGGTGGGGTATTGAATATTAGTGATATGAAAATGCAATTTGGAAAATTTATAACGCGGCTTACCGATGCCGTGGTGGCGTGACCTCTATCGCCTATCTACCACATAATAAAAAGGCTCCAGTGTATTGTGGAACATGTTTTATTTAGTTTATGCATTATATCAAGTATATTGACCATTGAAATAGTATTTTGTGAACGAGGTAACAGCATCACGAAACGTATCGTGACCCAAGTATCGCGATACGTATCCTCATCTTGAGGTAGGCGGGTGATTGTGATATCACCCCTGCCAATATAGGGTGATTGTGATACATACATGTTACGGTACCTGCCAATATAGGTATTTTGCCATCTAGAATCAGACTCGGCTCGGAACCGGTAGAAATTGCTACGTGTTTTCTAGCCTTGCCTGATAAACGTGATATCAGAAGATACTAGCATGGTAATCTCTATAAGAGACACGCCATGTGATTTTGTACCTAAGAAGATGCGCAATATTTCATGAAAATTATTTACAACATTTACAATAGTTTCCGTAAATGACGTCGAAAGTTTATAAAATATTCATAACAATTGCGGAAAGGTGCATTTGCTATGTCACCTTTGTCAACTCTGTAAATATATTTCATGAAAAATCGCACATGTTCTTAGGTACAAAATCACATGGTGCGACTTGTATATAGTCATACCGCAAGGCGTTGAATCCACCGAAGACGACCCCGGCCACCATCCCAATGGTGAACCCCATCATAAAGCCCATTTTCACGCGACTGAAGCAGGTTGGGCCCTGACCCTGGGATCCATACTGCGGTACAGGCATCTGAAGTGACACGTGATTGTGGCTGTGACTGGAGAAATGGGGCTTATCGGTTTTGCGACCAGTGTAGATCCAAATCAGCCTGTGCATCGATGAATGAAATTCCATGAATGAAACACCCGTCGTGCTTCTAACGAGCAGATCATTATCGGGCTACAGGAGTGTGCTATTTGATCAGGACCTACAGTGGTCACAAATCCCATAAGCCCCATCTGTCCTGTCACAGCCACAAATAAACAAAACAAACAACAAGATTTAATGGTCAATTATACATTAAAGGTGGAATTGCATTGCCAAATAATCTCCCCTGTTTATCACTAAACAGTAATACAATAACCCATTACATTCGGAATACAAATGTAAATTTATGCAGGGCTCCAGATAAGGAATTAGTAATTCAGTATTGTCACTCTATCATTTCTGAAGCAATTGGGTATTTCAAATTTTAATTGTGTAACATAAAATCACACTACTGTTTACACATTAACAGACAGCAATTATTGAATAGTTTGCTTCAAAATGTTTGTTTGTTTATTAGTGTTTAACGGCCTATCAACAGCTAAGGTCATCTAAGGTCATGTAAGGCCGGGCAAATGGGTTCGATCCCATTTTAACCTGCTGCATTGGGGGGAAAATCCCAAAATCAGAACGGAATATTTACATCGAGAACAAATATATTCAGCCCTGAAATTAGAATAACCTGATCTGGTGCCAGGTACATACCACACTTGGCCCCTTCCCCTAAAATAGGATTACGAATATGGTAATACTCACATAAGGGGTATAACCAAATTCAACTGTCACATACAAAATGCCAGACGTAGGTGAGGGCCAAACCAAGTCTCCAGTCGGGATTCCGGTAAGGATGAACCCCGATCGTTAAATTACCCATAGCGTGCTCCCACCTGCCACCCACCCACTGCTTCAAAATGAAAACCTATCTTGGCTTCATTAGAATTGTCTCCTTGGAGACAATTCTAATGAAATACAAAGATGTGTTTTCATTCAAAATAAGAAAAATATGCTATATTTGTGGTCTGTTTATTGTTTTCTGCAGCACGATAAAGCAGGGATTAAGCCAGGGATTTTGGGAAGGGGCCTTTTTTTATGTTTTGGGAAAAAATAGCGCGTGAAATTGCTTGAATTGGGAATTTTTTTCGTCAACCGATCGAATCCATTACTGGGATTTTTTGTCGATATTATTAGTAAATGGTGTGGATGTCATTGATGTCACTTACTCCTGGTTAATATTTTATTAACCAACCATCCAAATTTGACAACTTGTGTCAATGAATCTGCTTATTGATTGCATGAGCACAATTCTCAATTTTTATTTTTTAGATTTTTTTGCCGATAGGGAATTTATTTTACAGATTGGGAGGAAAAAAAAGGCCCCTGGGTTTGGGGAAGGGGCCGATATTCTGCCCCTGGAGGCATGGTAGTTTAGTCCCTGTAAAGGTACCATAATTTTTGTATTGCTTTTTGATGCTCACTTTTTCTGATTTCAATTGGGTTTTTGGCAATTTTAATTGGGTATTTACCTCAGCAAATACGCAGCTTATCTGGAGCCCTGCCTTTACGGGTACAAACTATTTAAATACTTTATTTTTCTCAATGAATATATATGTTGTGACCACTCATTTGAACAGTCTCGATGAAACAGTTCAAATTGTGGTCATGACATATACAAGATTTTATACTTCTAAGCACAAATAAAGAAAACATTTAGGATTTTCCACAAACAAATTGGTATGTCCTCAGTGTGGTCTGTCCTCAGTGTGGTATGTCCTCAGTGTGGTCTGTCCTCGGTGTGGTCTGTCCTCAGTGTGGTCTGTCCTCAGTGTGGTCTGTCCTCAGTGTGAAATGGGTTCACCACCAGCCTTTGATGAAAACTGAACATATTCCACTGGACAGCTAGGCCACATTTAGCTACAAGTGTTTCCTACAATATGTTTATTGTGATGTATGGAGCAGTGGGTAGCAACTTTCTTTCTTGGCCACATTATGATTGATTGATGTTTAACGGCATATCAACAGCTAAGGTCATTTAAGGCCGGGAGGCCACATTATGAATGTAGTTGACTAACTTGTCTGCATGACTCAAACAAATTATGTGACATGGCTGTCTTGGAAAATATATTATGTATCCAACAAAGCCTGGTGCTTATTCACAAAAATATATTCTGTAGCCTGTGGTTAGTCACAATTGTCTATCCTATATCTATCCTATGTTAGTGGTTGAGCTCAATGATTTGAAATTCATTTGTCTAATACAAAGTTTCTCATGATCAGTCATGCATACATAATTGTGATCACATATTTTCCCTCACCAATAGCCAAGATGGGATATAGCGTTAGTTCATGTACGTACCTGTGTGTATGTTTGTAACACATTTTATTTATAATAACTTATGAACCCTTCATTGATTTTAATAACATTTGGCCACAATGTGTATCTATGGATGATGCTTTATTTCACATACACCACACATCAGAAAACCTAAGGTCAAATAGGACTATGTTCACCTTTTTGTAAAGCAAATGTGTTAAAAGTATTTTTGTTTTGTCAATAACTGCTTAACCCCTTCACCGATTTTAATAATATTTTGCCACAATGTGTGTCTAGGGTGCTTTGTTTCGCAAACATACGATGTCGGAAGAACTACTAAGGTCATGGTCACTGAGGACTTTATTTTATTATCAAGGCTGACAGCGAGGGGGCGAGTCTCACTGTCTAGTGACAACTTTGCCTTTGTTTTAATAATTATTTGTCCATAATCATTGGTAACCAATCGTTGGTGACGTACACCTAAGGAAACTCTAATATATGCGTCTCCACGAAACTCGTCACCAGACCGAATGTCGGACTACAAAAATAAATATATTTTTTTTACTTTTCTATTCTGAACTTCAAATCACCTTCCTTTGGTATGCCAATTTCTGGTTTTATGACTGATATATACTTAAAAGCTCTTAAATATCACACAAAATCAATTTCATAAATGTTTTTTCGGTCTGGTAAATTGTTGTCCTGTCTGGTAGAAGTGGTCATGTAAATTGCAAATTTTCATAATTTTGGCGAAATTTTCATAATTTTGGCGAAATTCTCACTTTTTCACAATTTTTGCGAATATCGTGCTTATTTTTTACAAAATAAGATGGCCCAGGCACAGTCACAATTTCTGGAAAAATGGTGCTGCATTTTAAAGGTACATGCCCACGCAGTAGGCACAAAATATTCTTTATAGGAATTAAATAAGTGTATAATTGTGTCACTATTCCACCAGCTCTAAAAATTATGAGTGCCCGCTATACAGATATAATCATTTAGTAATATTTATTTTTCTGATAGTGACGCGCGGTGGTATCAGGCTATTTTCATATGCAAATGAGGCATGGTATTTTTTAATTATTTATACTAATTAAATGAATCACCTGAAAAAATAATATTTTCGACAGATTAATAAGTATGATCATTGCACATCAAAAAGTAATTACAGAGAAGAAATAGTAATGTCAGTTAACATTTTACGGAAACACGGTTATCGCCCCTGATATCAGAGTGAAAATTCATGTTTGATATAAGTATAAAAATGCCAATTATATACGTCCGAAAATGGTTCATAACTGTTCATTTTGCCCGACCAATGTTATATCTAATTTATGGACAAAACAAATATGCCTCCCTATATTCTAACTATAAAGTCTTCCGTTGTCTGAGTGATCTTTTTTCTACTATATCTTTATGTCTATGTTCATTTAAAATTATTTGAGTAATTGTCAGGCAGGTTTAGGTCATTGGTAAGGTTATTATACTTGTTACAAGTGACGGCTGTTCACGGGGAGTGGAGTTTGTGTGTTTCTTTGTCGGCCACGAAACATCACTATTGATCACGTGACCATCCAAGATGGCGGCGCCCATGTATTGTTGTTGATATTACTACATTATTGAGATTTTTCATCAGATTACACCATGTTTAGACCCAACGGACCCATTCTGGCACTGACTCTCATGCTGACAACAATCCTCTGTTGCCGGGGCCTACTTTCCAGACTGCACCATGTTCCATATCAAACTGGACTACCCGTTTTTGACTCATTTTTGCAAATGAATGCTGATGGTTTTAGAATACAAAATGAATGTTTGAGTAGCAAATTTTACCACCATTTTTTCCTTTTTGAAAACGGAAAATGCCAAAATTTTAAAATTTTGACATTCAGAGAAACAATTGTTGTCTCTTCTACATCTGCACCCTACTGGTCTCGGTATCAGGTGACGTACAAACAAACCCAGGTCCTAGCATTACAGAAACTAGTGGGAACAGCATTTACCCATGCGGAGCTTGTGAAACAAATGTAACCTGGTCTAGGAATGCCGTGTTTTGTGAGACTTGTTTTATCTGGTTCCACATTGACTGTCAGGATATAGGCGAAGCCACCTTCCATACACTACAGAACACCAGTGTAAGCTGGCACTGTCTCAATTGCAATGCAATTAATCAGCATACTGTGTCATCAAACTTTATTGATGACCTGATCACGACAAACAGGTTTGAGCCCATAAGCCCATGCAACTTCAGCACACTTTCTCAGCAGAGCAGCCCAGGAGATCCCACATACAGTTCTTCCCCAAGAACCTCTCATCGACTCCCTCGTACAGGAAAACCTACACGCACATGTCGTACATTAAAACCTCTGAAAGTACTGAGTGTAAACATTAATTCTATCGTGGCCCACAGTACTGATCTTAGTAACATAGACGATAGCGTAAACCCTGATGTTATCATAGGGGTCGAAACCAAGATAGATGCCACTATTCACTTGGGTGAAATCTTACCCAGACAGTACATGGAAAATGTTGTCCGGGTTGACAGAAAACGGGGAGGTGGTGGGGTAATTATTGCCGCAAAAGATGACTTTATTTGCAGCGAGGTCCCCGACCTGCATACAGACTGCGAGATTGCCTGGATGAAAAATGGAGGTTACTGGATGTAAGCCACTTTATTTATGTAGCTACTACAAGCCTAGTGAGGGCAACAGCTCTAGTTTAGACCGTTTTCCGAGTCACTTCGGAGATTGGGTATGACTGGTTCCCATGTTATTATTGCAGGAGACATGAATTTTCCCGGATACGACTGGCCAAACAACTGTATAAAACAGAATTGTGGCTATCCCACTCTTACCTTTCAGTTCGTTGACCTCTTAGACGACATGGGCCTGACTCAACTTGTAGACTCACCCACCAGGGCAACAACATCCTTGACCTTGTTATCACAAACAACCCCAATATAATTTCTTCATGCAAAGTGATCCCAGGTGTAAGTGACCATGATGCTGTCCTAACTGAAATTGACATTAGGCCTATTAAAAACAAGCAAACCCCCAGGAAGATTGCGCTCTACAGTAAGGGTGATTGGGAGGGACTTAGAAAGCATATTACTACCTTTGGGGAAAGCCTATTGCAAAATTTTGACACTTCAACCCCGGTTAACCAATTATGGGTCAATATCACTTCGGAGCTCGAAAGAGCCATCAGCCAGTTCATACCGCACAAAACTGCAAAGTTAAAAGATAGACAACCTTGGATTAATGGTAAAATAAGGCGTCTTATTAGGAAACGGGATAAACTTTACTTTAAAAACAGAGCTAAACCTACCCCTGAAGGTTCAAGTAAACTAAAAACTCTTAAACACCATATACAGACACTGAGCAGAGGAGCTTACTGGGAGTATGTTGAGGACTTAATTACTCCAAAAGATGAAAATTCAGTAACTGAAAACTTCAATATTACAAAACGTTTTCTGGACTTTTATTAAGCACAAAAAAAAAAACAGATGCTATTGGACTTAAATCCCTGAAGAGAAACGGAGTATCTATTACCGATCCAATCTCAAAAGCCAATTTGCTTAATGACCAGTTCCACTCTGTTTTCTCTCAGCAAACTCCCATGAAACTCGTTTCTTACTGCAAATATGTTTCAAACCTTTTTTCCAGAAAAGAAAATGACATGCCTGAGATAGAGGTAACAGAAAATGGTGTACAGAAACTTTTGCAAAAACTGTCAGAATCCAAGGCCCCAGGCCCAGACAATATTACTCCTACTATTCTGAAGCGCCTCTCGGCTGAACTTGCGCCAATTCTTACTCTACTTTTTCAATACCTCACTTCAGCAACAGTCCCTACCAGACATTTGGAACAAGCCAATGTACAATATACAAGAAAGGTGACAAAACGACACCTTCGAACTATCGCCCTGTCTCTCTAACTTGTATCTGCTGTAAGCTCTTGGAGCACATTGTTTGCAGTAATATGATGCAGCATCTCAATAGGAACAATATTCTTTATCCCCTCCAGCATGGCTTTCGAGAAGCGTAGCTGTGAAAGTCAACTTATTGAATTTGTTCACGACATAGCCCTCAACATGCAGAGTGGTAGACAGAATGATGTTGTAGTCATGGATTTCGCTAAGGCCTTTGATAAGGTAGCACACAATAGGCTCCTCTACAAACTCTCATCCTATGGCGTGAAGGGATTAGCACTCGGTTGGATAGGATCCTTTCTTAGTGGTAGGTCTCAGCGTGTCGTCCTTGAAGGGAAAGCTTCTACGTCCGTTCCAGTACTATCTGGTGTTCCACAAGGCTCTGTGCTTGGTCCTGCGTTATTTCTTGTTTATATTAATGACCTCCCGGAGTACACAACCCATAGTACTGTCCGGCTCTTTGCAGATGACACATTGTTGTACTTAGCTTTACATAGCCCATCTGACTGCAACAAACTTCAAGAGATGGGAATCCGACTGGCAAATGTCTTTTCATCCTGACAAATGCGAGGTTATTCACATTACCACCAGGAAGGCTCCTGTTATGCATAACTACTCTCTCCACGGCCAAATTCTTTCTTCAGTTCCTTGTATTAAGTACCTCGGGGTTAACATCAGCCACGATCTGAAGTGGAATAAACACATAAACTACCGTCTCATCTAAGGCCAATCAGACTCTAGGTTTTCTGAAACGTAACCTCAGGATCAACTCGAAGATTGTCAAAGAACGAGCTTATAAATCCCTTGTTCGTCCTAAACTAGAATACTGTTCCACAGTCTGGGACCCCAAGAGTATTAGCAAAGACAATGAGGGTGACTTAACTCTGCATAGGCTTGTACACCAACTCGAGATGGTCCAGAGGAGGGCTGCAAGATGGGTTTCTAACCGTTATCACAACACATCTAGTGTAAACCGATATGCTGCACAGTCTGGAGTGGAGATCACTTGAACAGAGGAGAGTCGATGCCAGACTGAGTATGCTGTACAAAATTAGGAACAATCTTGTAGCCATAAATGAGGATAACTACTTAACACGAGGCACTGGTAGACGCCAACACCAATACCGCCAGTTGCGTGCCGACAAAGACTACACTCGTTTCTCCTTCTTCCCTAGAACCGTTGTACAGTGGAACCAACTGCCCACTGACACCTGCCTGGCAGAGTCGCTGGATTCCTTTAAGGCTCAGGTCTTGAAGGTTCAGCACTCCAGACTCATTTAATTCTAAACCTTCTTCTTTCTTTTTCTTTCTCTCTCTATGCTTCCTTCTACCGTTCCTTGGCCTACTGCTCTATCTAGTCTTTTTCGTTTTTCCTCTGATTTTCCCCTAGCACTCAACTGGTGATAACACTCATGTGTGAGGGTATACCAGTATACCGGCAAAAGCAAAAGCAAAACCTGGCACGTGGGCATGTACCTTTATCAATCTTTGTGCATTCTGGCTAGAAGTTGCCCTGCGTGACAGCCAGAAAAGTTGGGCTACTGCTAAACATACATCCTGTGTTTAGGTATTACATTGTTTATGGTTATTATATAGAATTGAGCAATGCTGAAAATATCTTGTATTGAAGGTTTTGAAAAGATTTACAAGCAGGTTTTCATTGTGTCTATGTTCAGGAATTAGGTCACCACTTGCGGCCTGTCGCGGGTCTTCCCGACAGATGATGCAATATGGACGGGTAGGATTAGTTGAATTTAGCATGGAATTTACTGGACTTTATGACATTGAAAACTGACATGCAAATGTGATAATTACTAAATTAGCCGCCAAATGCATGTTTATGAACAGGGACAAGTTACAACTGTATTCATACTATATTCTTTGATAGATATATGTGAAATACATCTTCTTAGTTATCATCTGAAAAACTGTCACTTGAAAGTGTGAATCAGATCTGATTCACTACTCTGTAGCATAGAGGAATGTTATATTTAGCACCATAAATTAGCAATGAAATTTACGCGAGATTTTTCCGATTTACACGGCTGAATCGTTTTGGCAATAATTAGTTGGAGTTGCCTTTGCTTCCTCCGAACAAATATAAATCTAGATGGCTAAAAAAATGTACCCCACCCACACGCGTTTTGCATAGAAAGGTCATTTTTTGTTCATTGGTCGGTAAAAAAACTTGTTTCGAATGTACAGCTGCTAATACTAATTGCATGAAGTAATTTTTCGTTTAAAACTATTTACATTTAGTGTGAAATTGGTACAGCCGGTGATATAGTGTAATAAAGAACGTGTTATATTCTGTCAAGAACGTGATATTTTCATCAGCGAGCCGCCATGTTTTATTTGATCGAGACTGGTTGTATAGATGCTTGAATATTAGCTATCAGTAAATAATGAGCGTCTGTATGACTGAGTTAAACCAGTCAAGCACCTTGCAATCTGAGTTTTAAAACGCTTATTAATCAGGAATACACACATAAGCAATGAATGTGTACTACAACAGTCAGTTGGCTAAGTGGTCTAGGGGTATGATTCTCGCTTCGGGTGCGAGAGGTCCCGGGTTCAAATCCCGGCTTAGCCCATTAATTATTATTTTTTTATAGTTTTATTAGCTGCAAATGAGCAAGCACCATTTTATTATCAAATTTAAAGAAATTTTGTATTTTATTCACTATCATAATCATGGGAGATAATTTGGTAAAACATTTCCACTCATACTTTTTCGTAAATCACAATTGGTGAAACATAGTTATTGTTTGGGTGCAGAAATACGATACAAACATATAAGTAAATTTTTTTTTTTTTACGCCCGCTTTAAAAATAAAATGGGCATATTATGTTTTACCGAATGGCGGGTGGGTGTGCGGGCAGAAGATCATTGTTTGGAGCACAAGCACTTGGACTATCTTCATGAAATTTCACAGGTGTGTTGATATCAATTGGGCGAACACGCCTGTTGAAGCAGGGCTTCGTCTGCCCAAGGTGAAGGTCACCAGTGCTAAAACTAAATTGCTTAATTTTACATTTTACTCCATATTTTGTGTAATCAACTTCTCCGACAGCTTTCAGTCACAGGCGATCGGCATGTTGATAGGATAGTGTATTACTTTTTTAGACATGTATAAACAAATTTATACTAGAAAACATTCGATGGCGCACCATCGCAATATACCTACTTTTCCGAAATGCTAAGTCGAAAAGGGGGAGATAATCCATGACCGGGAATCGAAATTCATTTTGCGCATCTATACACCATAAGGAAAGCACATACCCAGTTTCAAGTTCCTAGCTATTACGGTTAAAAAAGTGTTACTTCTTACAAGGCAAAATTTGGAGATTCTAAGTCAAAAAGGAGAAGATAATTCATGACCGGATGTCGAATCAAAAATTGAAATTCACCTTGCGCATCTACACACCTTAAGGAAAGCACACACCCAGTTTCAAGTTCCTACCTATTACTGTTAAATATATTTACTTCTTACAAGGCAAAATTGGGAAATTCTAAGTCAAAAAGGAGAAGATAATCCATGACCGGAGGTCGAATCAAAAATCAAAATTCACCTTGCGCATCTACACACCTTAAGGAAAACACACACCCAGTTTCAATTTCCTACCTATTGCGGTTCAAAACTTCTTACAAGGCAAAATTGGGAAATTCTAAGTAAAAAAGGAGAAGATAATCCATGACCGGAGGTCGAATCAAAAATTAAAATTCACCTTGCGCATCTAAACACCTTAAGGAAAGCACACACCCAGTTTCAAGTTCCTACCTATTACGGTTAATTTTTTTTACTTCTTACAAGGCAAAATTGGGAAATTCTAAGTCAAAAAGGAGAAGATAATCCATGACCGGAGGTAGAATCAAAAATCGAAATTCACCTTGCGCATCTACACACCTTAAGGAAAGCACACACACAGTTTCAAGTTCCTACCAATTACTGTTAAAAAGTTTTACCGGTACTTCTTACAAGGCAAAATTTAGAAATTCTAATTCTACTTTTCCGAAATGCTAAGTCAAAAAGGGGGAGATAATCCATGACCGGGGGTCGAATAAAAAATCGAAATTCATTTTGCGTATCTACACACCATAAGGAAAGCACACACCCAGTTTCAAGTTCCTAGCTATTACGGTTAAAATAGTGTTACTTCTTACAAGGCAAAATTTGGAGATTCTAAGTCAAAAAGGAGAAGATAATCCATGACCGGAGGTCTAATCAAAAATCGAAATTCACCTTGCGCATCTACACACCTTAACATGCTTAAGGAAAGCACACACCCAGTTTCAGGTTCCTAGCTATTACGGTTAAACAAGTTTTACTTCTTACAAGGCAAAATTGGGAGATTCTAAATAAAAAAGGAGAAGGTAATCCACGACCAGAGGTCGAATCAAAAATTGAAATTCACCTTGCGCATCTACACACCTTAAGGAAAGCACACACCCAGTTTCAAGTTCCTACCTATTACGGTTAAAAAGTTTTACTTCTTACAAGGCAAAATTGGGAAATTCTAAGTAAAAAAGGAGAAGATAATCCATGACCGGAGGTCGAATCAAAAATTAAATTCAACTTGCGCATCTACATACCTTAAGGAAAGCACACACCCAGTTTCAAGTTCCTACCTATTATGGTTAAAAAGTTTTACTTCTTGCAAGGCAAAATTGGGAAATTCTAAGTCAAAAAGGAGAAGATAATCCATCACCGGAGGTCGAATCAAAAATCAAAATTTACCTTGTGCATCTACACACCTTAAGGAAAACACACACCCCGTTTCAAGTTCCTACCTATTACGGTTAAAAAGTTTTACTTCTTACAAAGCAAAATTGGGAAATTCTAATTAAAAAATTAGAAGATAATCAATGACCGGAGGTCGAATCAACAATTAAATTCACCTTGCGCATCTACACACCTTAAGGAAAGCACACACCCAGTTTCAAGTTCCTACCTATTATGGTTAAAATGTTTTACTTCTTACAAGGCAAAATTGGGAAATTCTACGTCAAAAAGGAGAAGATAATCCATGACCGGAGGTAGAATCAAAAATCGAAATTCACCTTGCGCATCTACACACCTTAAGGAAAGCACACACCCAGTTTCAAGTTCCTACCGATTACGATTAAAAAGTTTTACCGGTATTTCTTACAAGGCAAACTTTGGAAATTATAATTTTACTTTTCCGAAATGCTATGTCAAAAAGGGGGAGATAATCCATGACCGGGGGTCGAATAAAAAATCGAAATTCATTTTGCGTATCTACACACCATAAGGAAAGCACACACCCAGTTTCAAGTTCCTAGCTATTACGGTTAAAATAGTGTTACTTCTTACAAGGCAAAATTTGGAGATTCTAAGTCAAAAAGGAGAAGATAATCCATGACCGGAGGTCTAATCAAAAATCGAAATTCACCTTGCGCATCTACACACCTTAACATGCTTAAGGAAAGCACACACCCAGTTTCAGGTTCCTAGCTATTACGGTTAAACAAGTTTTACTTCTTACAAGGCAAAATTGGGAGATTCTAAATAAAAAAGGAGAAGATAATCCACGATCAAAAATTGAAATTCACCTTGCGCATCTACACACCTTAAGGAAAGCACACACCCAGTTTCAAGTTCCTACCTATTACGGTTAAAAAGTTTTACTTCTTACAAGGCAAAATTGGGAAATTCTAAGTAAAAAAGGAGAAGATAATCCATGACCGGAGGTCGAATCAAAAATTAAATTCAACTTGCGCATCTACATACCTTAAGGAAAGCACACACCCAGTTTCAAGTTCCTACCTATTATGGTTAAAAAGTTTTACTTCTTACAAGGCAAAATTGGGAAATTCTAAGTAAAAAAGGAGAAGAAAATCCATGACCGGAGGTCGAATCAAAAATCAAAATTTACCTTGTGCATCTACACACCTTAAGGAAAACACACACCCCATTTCAAGTTCCTACCTATTACGGTTAAAACGTTTTACTTCTTACAAAGCAAAATTGGGAAATTCTAATTAAAAAATTAGAAGATAATCCATGACCGGAGGTCTAATCAAAAATCAAAATTCACCTTGTGCATCTACACACCTTAACATGCTTAAGGAAAGCACACACCCAGTTTCAGGTTCCTAGCTATTACGGTTAAACAAGTTTTACTTCTTACAAGGCAAAATTGGGAGATTCTAAATAAAAAAGGAGAAGATAATCCACGATCAAAAATTGAAATTCACCTTGCGCATCTACACACCTTAAGGAAAGCACACACCCAGTTTCAAGTTCCTACCTATTACGGTTAAAAAGTTTTACTTCTTACAAGGCAAAATTGGGAAATTCTAAGTAAAAAAGGAGAAGATAATCCATGACCGGAGGTCGAATCAAAAATTAAATTCAACTTGCACATCTACATGCCTTAAGGAAAGCATACACCCAGTTTCAAGTTCCTACCTATTATGGTTAAAAAGTTTTACTTCTTACAAGGCAAAATTGGGAAATTCTAAGTCAAAAAGGAGAAGATAATCCATGACCGGAGGTCGAATCAAGTCTACACACCTTAAGGAAAACACACACCCCGTTTCAAGTTCCTACCTATTACGGTTAAAACGTTTTACTTCTTACAAAGCAAAATTGGGAAATTCTAATTAAAAAATTAGAAGATAATCCATGACCGGAGGTCGAATCAACAATTAAATTCACCTTGCGCAGCTACACACCTTAAGGAAAGCACACACCCAGTTTCAAGTTCCTACCTATTATGGTTAAAATGTTTTACTTCTTACAAGGCAAAATTGGGAAATTCTAAGTCAAAAAGGAGAAGATAATCCATGACCGGAGGTAGAATCAAAAATCGAAATTCACCTTGCGCATCTACACACCTTAAGGAAAGCACACGCCCAGTTTCAAGTTCCTACCGATTACGGTTAAAAAGTTTTACCGGTATTTCTTACAAGGCAAAATTTGGAAATTATAATTTTACTTTTCCGAAATGCTAAGTCAAAAAGGGGGAGATAATCCATGACCAGAGGTCGAATCAAAAATCGAAATTCACTTTGCGCATCTACACACCATAAGGAAGGAAAATACCAAGTTTGAAGTCCCTACATATTCTGGTTAAAACGTTTTACTTCTTACAAGGCAAAATTGGGACCATGGGTTTAAAAAGTATAAATCACTATCAACATGCCGATTGCCTGTGCTTTCAGTCAATCAATCTGAAACCTTACACAAGTCTTCTGCGCATCTTGAGCATGTGCACCATGGTGTTTTTGTGACAAAGTATTATCTTTTCACAAAAATACAGCCTTTTCAAAAACCATTCACCTTGGAAATAATTGTATCTTTCAGCCCAGATGATGTTCCAGTATTTTGTAAAGATCGTACCAACAACGTATACCAGTCGGCAGGGCAAGGTATGGTTCAACTTTGTGAAGCAGTAGAATATTTCTTGTGGCAGCTTTCTTTTTCATTATGCATCATCATGCAACATCCTAATGATATTCGATATTCGACGAAAAAACTTCAATGTTACTGTACTTCACTTGTGGAGTTATTCCAGGTGGAGAACATTGAAGGTTTGCTTAGCTTTCTCCATGAAACCAGCTTGTATCGGAGAGATCTGCACACGAATGGGCACTTGTTGGGTACAAAAGTACCCAACAAATGCTCGTCTGTGTGTTGGGCAAGCTTTTTAGGGATCTTCTTGGGTAGGGTTAGGGTTAGTGTTTTGTTGGGTACTTGTTTATACAGTAAAAACCCAACAAGTATCCATTTGTAGGAACGTCCGTCCGTCTCCGTCCGTCCGTCCGGGCACACATTAGTGTACTTATGTGGCTAGCCCCACAGGGTTATGGACTTAGTAAAGGATAGGGTTGGTTACAATTAGCCACCTAAAAAATCGTTTTATGTGGCTAAAAATCGTTTTATGTGGCTAATATTTAACATGTGATAAGCCACATAAGTATCCATTTGTAAGAACGTCCGTCCGTCACAAAATTTGTGTCGTGCATATCTCCAAAAGTTTTTAAGTTAGAGTCGTGAAACTTTACAGGAATACGTGTCATCATGTGAAGTTGCGCACCTGGGGTTTTTAGATGCGGATTCATCCTGTATTTATGCAGTTGTGGCCCTTGACTTAGCGAAAATTGGGGATTTTTAACTTGTGTCGCGCGTGTCTCCAAATGTATTTCAGTTAGAGTCGTGAAACTTTACAGGAATACTGGTCATCGTGTGCAGTTGCGCACCTGGGGTTTTAGATGCGGATACATCCAGTATTCACAGAGTTATGGCCCTTGACTTAGTGAAAAGTGGGGATTTTCAACTTGTGTCA
This sequence comes from Conchocele bisecta, assembly GCA_029237695.1. Taxonomy (NCBI): domain Eukaryota; kingdom Metazoa; phylum Mollusca; class Bivalvia; order Lucinida; family Thyasiridae; genus Conchocele; species Conchocele bisecta. The sequence continues at coordinate 153,672,093 of CM055266.1, forward strand.
CGCGTATCTCCAAAAGTATTTCAGTTAGAGTCACAAAACTTTACAGGAATACTGGTCATCGTGTGAAGTTGCGCACGTGGTGTTTTAGATGCGGATTCATCCAGTATTCACAGAGTTATGGCCCTTGACTTAGTGAATAGTGGGGATATTGTCTGTCTGTCCGTCACAAAATTTGTGTCGTGCATATCTCCAAACGTTTTTGAGTTAGAGTCTTGAAACTTTACAGGAATACTTTTCAACGTGTGAAGTTGCGCACCTGGGGTTTTAGATGCGGATTCATCCAGTATTTACGGAGTTATGGCCCTTGACTTAGCGAAAATTGGGGATTTTCAACTTGTGTCGCTCGTATCTCCAAATGTATTTCAGTTAGAGTCGTGAAACTGTACAGGAATACTGGTCAATACTGGAGTTATGGCCCTTGACTTAGTAACAAAATTTATGTTGGGCGTATCTCCAAAACTAATTCAGTATAATATATAATATAATACCGCATTTGCTCTGAAAATTTCACCAACTTTTGTTAGCCTTGTGAAAAGCTGTGGCCATTTATAGAAATAATTTTTCGGCAAAAATGTCATATACGATAATGTTGATTATATTAGGTGTCAGCTCAATTATATCTCCCCATGAATGGGGAGACATATTGTTTTTGGCTTGGTTGTCCATCCGTCCGTCCGTCCCCGTCCGTCCGGGCCGTTCATCCGTCCGTCCGTCTGTCTGTCTGACCGTCACAAAATTTGTGTCGTGCATATCTACAAAAGTTTTTGAGTTACAGTCGTGAAACTTTACAGGAATACTTGTCATCGTGTGAAGTTGCGCACCTGGGATTTTAGATGCGGATTCATCCTGTATTTACGGAGTTATGGCCCTTGACTTAGCGAAAATTGGGGATTTTCAACTTGTGTCGCGCGTATCTCCAAATGTATTTCAGTTAGAGTCGTGAAACTTTACAGGAATACTGGTCATCGTGTGAAGTTGCGCACCTGGAGTTTTAGATGTGGATTCATCCAGTATTCATGGAGGTATGGCCCTTGACTCAGTGAAAAGTGGGGATTTTCAACTTGTGTCGCGCGTATCTCCAAAAGTATTTCAGTTAGAGTCGCGAAACTTTACAGGAATCCTGTCCATCCGTGTGAAGTTCACCACCTGGGGTTTTTAGATGCTGATTCATCTGTATTTACTGATTATGGCCCTTACTTAGCGAAAAATAGGGGTTTTTTTCAACTTGTGTCGCGCGTAGCCTCCAAATTGTATTTCAGTTAGAGTCGCGAACCTTTACAGGAATACTGGTCCAATCATGTGAAGTTGCGCACTCTTGTTTTAATGCGGATTCATCCAGTATTCACAGGAGTTATGGCCCTTGACTTAGTGAAAAGTGGGGATTTTCAACTTGTGTCACGCGTATCTCCAAAAGTATTTCAGTTAGAGTCGCGAAACTTTATAGGAATACTGGTCATCGTGTGAAGTTGCGCACATGGTGTTTTAGATGCGGATTCATCCAGTATTCACGGAGTTATGGCCCTTGACTTAGTGAAAAGTGGGGATATTCAACTTGTGTCGCGCGTATCTTCAAAAGTATGCAGAAAATAAAAGGTAGCTACATATATGCTGTTGCTGCCTTAAATTCTACTTTTCCAAGTGCTGATAACATGCAGCCTAGTGGTATAACATGCAGCCTAGTGGTATAACATGCAGCCTAGTGGTATAACATGCAGCCTAGTGGTATAACATGCAGCCTAGTGGTGTAACATGCAGCCTAGTGGTGGTAACATGCAGCCTAGTGGTATAACATGCAGCCTAGTGGTATAACATGCAGCCTAGTGGTATAACATGCAGCCTCATGCAGCCTAGTGGTATAACATGCAGCCTAGTGGTGGTAACATGCAGCCTAGTGGTATAACATGCAGCCTAATGGTATAACATGCAGCCTAGTGGTATAACATGCAGCCTAGTGGTATAACATGCAGCCTAGTGGTGGTAATATGCAGCCTAGTGGTATAACATGCAGCCTAGTGGTATAACATGCAGCCTAGTGGTGGTAACATGCAGCCTAGTGGTATAACATGCAGCCTAGTGGTATAACATGCAGCCTAGTGGTATAACATGCAGCCTAGTGGTATAACATGCAGCCTAGTATAACATGCAGCCTAGTGGTATAACATGCAGCCTAGTGGTATAACATGCAGCCTAGTATAACATGCAGCCTAGTGGTATAACATGCAGCCTAGTGGTATAACATGCAGCCTAGTGGTATAACATGCAGCCTAGTGGTGGTAACATGCAGCCTAGTGGTATAACATGCAGCCTAGTGGTATAACATGCAGCCTAGTGGTGGTAACATGCAGCCTAGTGGTATAACATGCAGCCTAGTGGTATAACATGCAGCCTAGTGGTGGTAACATGCAGCCTAGTGGTATAACATGCAGCCTAGTGGTATAACATGCAGCCTAGTATAACATGCAGCCTAGTGGTATAACATGCAGCCTAGTGGTATAACATGCAGCCTAGTGGTATAACATGCAGCCTAGTGGTGGTATTGGGGAGACAAACAATCCTCCAGTTGTATACATGTTTCTCATTTCTAAAATTTTATCATGTTGCTCATTTATATGGTTCATCATATTCATGTTTTGCCCTAATCATCTGATTGCCTACCACATCTAACATACTATTTTATTATTATTTATTCTTCATCTACATTGCTTGGCCCTAAATGATACTATTTTGTGTTGATCGGCCGTTAAGCACCATTCCATTCCATTCATTCTTTTTCATTTATCTATTGTATTAAAATGTTACTGATGTTTTCATGGAACATTAGAATGAGCTTCATTGGAGATAATTCTAGTGTGTTGAAAAAAACAACATATATATTACTAAAATAAATTACTAAAAGTACATGTATTGAAAAATGTGCAGGCAAGAGATATTAACCCTTAGACCGCTACTCACAACAATTGTCGTCTGCTGTTGCTTTTATATCTTGCCTTATTTCTCAATGAAAACATGGTTTGACAGTACTTCAGAATCATTTCCAATGGAAATGATTCTAAAGTGCTGTCAAAGCATGTTGTAAATTATTCTAAAGTGCTATCAAAGCATGTTTTTGATGATGAAAATGGAAAATAGAAAATAAACAGCAGACTACAAAAAAATTAAGATAGCGGTCTAAGGGTTAAGGAAATACGGATGCTGATGACATTTAAATTAATTGTTACACTGCATTGAAAGAGTGGTACTACATGTATATTAGAATGCCACATATTGATTCACAAGTATCAACATTTACCAACAATGTTTTCTCCATATTCTTAGTTTCTCAGCTTTAGTATAATGCTGTTACCATTCATTTGAACCGTCTTGCCGAGAATGTTAAAATGAGTTTGTAACAACATATATTTTCATTCAGAAAATAGAAAAAATATAAACAATGTTTGTAAATTTAGATAGAAATGTGTCTGTGACTGGGTTCATGTATCTCACATTATATGTGGGTTAACCCTTAGAATGCAGGAAACGAAAAGTGTCTGCTGTTGTTTCGTATATCTTTGTTTTTGTTTTCAATGAAAACATGGTTTGGTAGCAGTTTAGACTCATTTCCGCGTCTTTTGTGGAGAAATTTGGAAATCAAAATACAGACAGCAGACAACAAAATTTTATTCAGCATTCTAAGGGTTAAATATGATCTGTCACCAATCAGTACACATGGTCACCTACACCCTGACAAATGTGGCCGTGACTGGAGAAATGGGGCTTATGAGTTTTGCGACCAGTGTAGATCCAGATCAGCCTGTGCATCCGCAGTCTGATCAGGATCTTCACTCTTTGCCATTCTATCAATGAAACACCCTTCATACTTCTAGCAGAAATATAGATCGTTATAGGCTACAGGAGTGTGCTATTTGATCAGAAGTTACACTGGATACAAATCCCAATTGCCCCATTTCTCCAGTCACAGCCACAAATATCTAAATGATCATCTGACCTGCCAAACCTCATGAATTCAGTCTTGATTATTTTCATCTCTTCCAGATCTCCGGACCAATCCAATTTTAAGTTAACAAAAATTAATGTACTTGAAGGAGAGTTGGGAATGCAACTAACAAAATAGTTTACATGTGGTTGAATTGGTTTTACATTAATATTCAGATTGTCAAAGCTAGAGTGCCTTGAAAAGAGTCGGGAATGCAGCTTAAAATACAAAATAAAACTAGTTTTCACATGGTTGTATTGGTGTTACAGAATCAATACTAGCCTACATTATTTCTGTTTTTACAGACTGTGTTTACCAACCAATTTTCTGTGACAAAACATTCGAAGGCGGTGACCGGGGCAGGCGATTCTGGTTTGCCTGGAATCTTCGTTATGTATGAGTTATCTCCCATGATGGTGAAATATACAGAAAAACAGAGGTAAGTTAGACAGCGACAATGAGACGAGCCATGTGATTTTCTACCTATGAGGATGTGTGATTTTTCATAAAATAATGTGTATACAAAATTTACCCTATTTTACGTAAATGACGTCGATAGTTGACGATGTTTTCAGAGAAATGCAGAATAATATTCTGGGTAATCATTGATGGAATGGCGAGCAGTGTAGATCCTGATCAGACTGTGCGGATGCCCAGGCTGATCTGGATCTACACTGGTCGCAAACCCCATGAGGCCCATTTCTCCAGTCGCAGCCACAAATAATGAACATTTTCAGTAATCATCATTAATATTGAACTGTGTACACACTTTTAGTGTAGGCGACATGTAGAGTTACCCTTGTTTTTATTCTTCTTGGTATTTAATTATGTTTTCTGTTTCAATTTCAGATCTTTTATGCATTTTCTCACTGGAGTTTGTGCAATTATAGGTGGTATTTTTACAGGTAAGTCAAATACTATTATCAGAAAAACTTACTATCCTCACACAATGTGATGTGTGCCGAATTCAACACAATCCAGTCAGGCAGGGTGTCTTGCCATTTAGTTAAGAAACATGTATCTTCAACATTTTAACTATTATTAGGCTTATTATTCAATTTTGACATCACATTAGTTTGTTTTACAGTGACATCACCAATGAGAAACAAATCTGTCTAATATGTGTACTCATCTGTCTACATATGGTATGTGCTGTGACCACTCATTAGAAATGAGTGGTCACAGCACATACTTCTAAAAAGAAATCAGAAAAATATTGAACGTTTTATGGGAAAAATCATCAAGTTTGTACTATATTACGCACTGTGTCATCGGTCTGGATATGGAATATGTTGTGTCACTCATGTGTAACTGCTTTATTGAGACGGTTCTAATGAGGGATGACAACATATACTTTCAAAGAGAAATAAGAGAAAATCTATGTGAATAGTTATTACGCAGGATATCTTGTGACCACTCATTTGACCACTCATTTGAACTGTCTCATCAAGATGACTAATACGTGATCACAATACATACCGTTACTTTCAAATGAAAACTGTGGGAAAAATTACCACGCATGTACTTGTATGTACCATATTAACCATTGTGTTGTTTGTCTACAGTTGCGGGCCTTATAGACTCAATGATCTACCACTCAGCCCGGGCTCTACAGAAGAAGATAGAACTGGGCAAGGCTACATGATGACAGCTCTACATAGGATGTATATAGCTTACAATTATCTCAGATCATACGAAAACCACAACTAGGCAGGAGATCATTCAGTGTGGACCAAGATGAGCCTACCTGACTGTGCAGACTGATCATGGTACACACTGGTTGTCTACTAGCTTATGAATAGGTTGACATGAGTCACTGTGTCACTGAATAGAGAGTGGCCACAGAATCTGGAAAACAGGGGAAAATCTGTGAATTTGGAAAAATAACAAAATTAGGGGGAAATCAGGGAATTTATCTCTCTTTTTTTGGTCGGTGATTAAAGTTTTCAAAATCATTTTTCTAATGAACTTGTATGACATGTACTGGTATGTACTAATTCAATCAAATGCATAATGTGGCAAATACATTTACCAATGCCAAAAATATAAGCAAGGAAAATTGAGGCGAATCAGTGGAAAATCAGGGAAATACGAGGGAATTAAATTTGGTTTCAATTTGTTTTTCAAACTTCTGTGGCCACCCTGGAATATGTCACGGTGGGTCTTCATCGTGATATTATATAGACCATTCAGTTACGGAAGTCCCGTAATAACTCTAAATATTGGGACACAATATATTCTAGGAAACATAAACATCTGGTTTCCCACAACAAGGAGTGTCCCAATGTTTAGGATTGGTATGGTTATATTGGTTTATCGCAATAATAATTTATTAGGATACAATTTGTTTTGGGAAACCCTAAACCCTAACCCTAACCCTAACCCTAACCCAACCCTCTATTATAGGGGTTTCCCAAAACAAATGGTGTCCGAATATTTAGGGTTATTATGCTAGGCATACTACTGGTATTAAGACACGTAAAGCATACCAGACTAGGTGTTGTTTGACATCAAGTTTATCAGACAAGACTTGGAAACGTGAAGCCTGTGAATTCCTACCGTTTCCGAGCCGAACCTGATAATGTGCTATCAAAAGGCTCTGGCCTGGTATTCTATTTATCATTTAATGTTATGTAGGAAATTCGTAAGTGTAATGTTTTCTTGTTAAGAACAAGGATTTGTTTATGTTGCAACATTACACGGACGTTTGGAACATTGGGAGATTTATTGAAGCACACAAATTAAACTTGCATTGTTTGAGAATTAAGGGATAGCCATGTTTGATTTTTCGATTACGTCGTTGGCATTCTTGTATGTGACAGATGAATCTGGTTATACCCGTTATGTGAGTATTATATTTATTCGTAATCCTATATTAGGGGAAGGCCAAGGTCGGGTTATTCTAATTTCAGGGCTGAATATATTTTTTTCAATGCAAATATTCCGTTTTGATTTTCACCACAATGTAGCAGGTTATATACGGGATCGAACCCGTTGGCCCGGCCTTAAATGACCTTAGCTGTTGATAGGCTGTTAGACACCAATAAATCAAATCAAGCTACTGGGACAACTCGTACGACTAAAATGTTCTTAAGTGCAAATTGAGGATCGTCTGGAAATTTCAATTTATGGATTTACATTTATTGAGCATAGGCTGCATATGCAGCCTATGCTTAATAAATGTATATCCAATAATTGTCTGCAAGAAAACATTCTTAATGTGAAATTTACAGACTATCTTAATTTTGCACTTGCCAACATTTTAGTGGTACAAAGTTTTATAGTGAAACGGGCCCCAGATGTATAACAAAAGGACATGCTATGTATCATGTCGCATAGCTAAGGTGTTGTATGCATATATTTACATAGGCGACTTTGTCTTTGTTATTCTAATTGATGTCAACAATTTGTTTTAATATGATGATGATGATGATGGGTTGATGAGTCATGGAGGGTATTCTGGCGCCAGATTGTCTGTTTGTGCATGTGGGTGTTTGTCCGTTAAAACATTGCATAGCCACAGGTGGAAGACTCGGACCTAGCAGCCAATACTTGGCTCATTTGGAAAACGTTACCTCACTCACCCATTCCCATGCACTATACATTACAGCCTTTTGGAAAGGCTGTAATGTATATTATATGGAAATGGGTGGGTGGGGTAAAATTAGCGAAGTATTGGGTCCTAGGTCCGAGTCTTCCACCTGTGGACATAGCAAGTTTTTCTGGTATCTTCCGTTTCCCTTCATGGAACAGTTTTTACGTACATGCATTTCTCATGCATGGTCCACTATTATGCTGTGACAAGTCCATGACCCTCCAAGCCCCGCTAGTTACAAGGTCAAGGTCACATACTTAGTGTGTTCTAAAATAACATATCGGGTAAATGCCTTCTAATTTCTGTTTACTTTCACAGAACTTGATATTTCTCACATGGTGATCCTCCATCATTCTGTAACAAATCTGCGGCCCTCGCTTATATTATGCCTACGTCAAGGTCAATGACAATATTGGCATGTGGGTCCATGCAGGGAATATTCTATAAGCGCTCGCTTACTGACAACTCTAGTTTTATTATGAACCCCGGTCTCAGTAGAGCTGGGAGGCATGCAGTGTTTGGACTGTGCGTCCGACAGTGTGCGTGTCTGTGGGTCCAGTTAAGAAGTTTGCCAGAGCTTTTCGATTCTGCCACTGGGGGCTTGTGTGTGCCGTGCCGATGGGCCACATTATCTTCTTTGTTAGTGTAAAGTAGTGTTGAATCTGATCTGGCTTTATATATTTTCAATTATGTGACATTTGTTCTGGATCTACCGTGGTTGACAATACTCGGTTGTGTCGTATCTTACATATGGCCCCTGACTTAGACAGATACCTTGTGATGTCTGTGACCAATGTAGCCCCATATCAGATTGCACATCCGCGCAGTCGCGCAGTCTGATATGGGGCTACACTGTTCACGATTCAGTCACTGAAGTAGGTTAACTACCATCAGCAAAAATGCTTAGATTCTGCAGAGTGGGTGGCAGGTGGGAGCATGTGATGGGTAATTTAACGATCGGGGTTCAACCTTACCGGAATTCCGACTGGAGACCTGGTTTGGCCCTCACATTGGTATTTTGTATGTGACAGTTGAATCTGGTTATACCCCTTATGTGAGTATTACGATTATTCGTAATTTTATCGTAGGGGAATGGGCCAAGTGGCTTTGTTGTGGTATGTCAGGTTATTCTAATTTCAGGGCTGAATATATTTTTTCTCGATGTAAATATGCCGTTTTGATTTTGGGATTTTCCCCCCAATGCAGCAGGTTACATGCGGGATCGAACACGTTTGCCTGACCTTACATGACCGTAGCTGTCAAATGGTGCAGATCTTGATGAGCCGGCAAATAACGAGCCGTCTCATCATGATCTAAACTGCAAATATTAGGAAAGAGGTATGTAGTGTTGATGAAATGGTTAATGTGAATGTCATATTTTTATAGGTCATAACTATATCTTGTTTGTATTATCCATGTTTAAATATTGTAATAGCATCCCTTAGTACTGACAAGGATCTAATGCAACTGATATTGAAGGGGAAAAAATCAAAATTTGTAACTTTCAACATTCAAACTGAAATGTATAGTGCTGCAGTACCTTGTTTTTGAACTCGATAATAGGCAGGAAAAGGCCTGCTGGCACCAACATGTGTATAACTTATTAAGTTTTGGTATCATGTTTACCTGTTAAACTTGCCCCATAAGTTACATACAGTAATTTGGTCTGTTAGTTTTAGTTTGGTTCCTCTCTCGTGGGTGTGGGATCTTGCAGACCGTTGATGTAATGTTTCATGCCTTTTTAGCTCACCTGAGCGAAGCTCATGTGAGCTATTGTTACCGCAATGTGTCCGTCGTCCGTCGTCGTCCGTCGTCCGTGAACATTTTCAAACGTCTTCTCCTCGGTAACCATTGGGTCTATAGTCACCAAACTTCATGGTCATGGTCCTTAGGTAGGGGGATTACAAAATTGTTAAAATGACGTCATTACGTAATCCAAGATGGCCGCCGTCTAAAAATAGCACAAATTCTTAAAAAATCTTCTTCTCAAGAACCGTCAACCGGATTTCGACAAAACTTGGTAGGAATGATCGATGTACATTGCTCTTTCAAAGTTGGCCCGTGGGGTCAAATTGGGGTCAAATTTTATTTTTTACTGAATATGGTCATTTCATACATCAAATTGAAGGTATCAATGAGGCGATCACTCTGGTGCATTTTTTGTCGAAATCGGATTGTTATGTCATCCAAGATGGCCGCCGAAAGGTCAAAAGGTCATTCTTTTATTAGAGATTTAAAAATTCTTCTTCACATGAACCGCTTGGCCCATGGTAGCCAAACTTAAAAGTTATGGTCCATGGGTGAAGCCTTTTCAGATTTGTTAAAATGGAGGTCATCGCTAATCCAAGATGGCCGCCATCTAAAAATAGCATAAATTCTTAAAAAATCTTCTTCTCATGAACCGCTTGCCGGATTTCGCCGAAACTTGGTAGGAATGATCGATGTACATTGCTCTTTCAAAGTTGTTAAAATGGTGACCCCGGGGGCAAAAATGGGCGTGGCCCGTGGGGACAATTGGGGTCAAATTTTATTTTTGACTGAATATGGTCATGTCATATATCAAATTGAAGGTATCAATGAGGCGATCACTCTGGTGCAATATTTGTCGGAATCAGATGATTATGTCATCCATGATGGCCACCAAAAGGTCCATTTATTCAAGATTTTTAACGTCTTTTTCTCAGGAACCACATGGCCGATGCTGGGTGAAGCATTTTCTGATTTTGTAAAATGAGAGTCATCGCTTAATTCAAGATGACCGCCATCTAAAAATAGCACAATTTTTTTAAAACACATGAACTCAATGTCACATTCTCCTCTGGTGTTCATGGAGTCAGGTGAGCGAATTAGGGCCATCATGGCCCTCTTGTTTTATATGCGATTACTCTTTACAAAGACATGACACTAGTGGTGGTGCTGTCTGATAATACATGTGTAAGTTGTTCAGCCGTTATATCACTTACAACTGCAAAATTGCACACAATAATTATCTAATGGCATGCATTCACAAATTTGATCTTTTGGAAGAAATACATTACATTTACTGTAAAATGATGGAAACATTATTTATTTAATGACTTTCCTGTACCAGCAAATCTGAAATATAAATTGATAAATTTCCGGATTCAACAGTTAAAAGACAATTTATTAAATTGAATGTAAATGTAATAAGTTCGAAACCATGGAAAATAAATAATAAACTGAAAACACCAAATATCCTCAGTAAAACTAGTTTCTGAAGTCACATGATTTCATACTCATTCTGTACCATGTTTATTACAATATATTAATAACCCTAAATATTTGGTCACCGTTTGTTTTGGAAAATAGTTTCACAAGGAAATTGCTTCCAAATATGTTTTATTTTGATAAGCCAGTACACCCATACTAAGCCCAAGTATTTGGGAAACCATGAATTCATGTGTTTCCCAGAATAAATTGTCCAAATACTTCGGGTTATTACATAAAATGCTTGTACATGTATTTTGTTTAATCAGATATTTTATTAACAGTCTGTTCATTGTGGCTGCTGTGGTCTGTAGCTGATTTCATCAACATTCTAGCATCTATGCATTATTTCATATAGAACTAACAAATGCATATATTTCATGATTAAAAGTATGCAGAATTATTATACTGAATTTATTACATTATCACAGCCAAATTGGCTGTGATAATGTAATAAATTCAGTATAATAAAAATTAATAAATTTATCATTAAATTGAAAATTTCTCTCTCGAAGTATACTTTGCTAGAAAAGTATACTTTGCAATGTTGGTGAAATCGGCTACTGATCAGGGCCTACAGTAGTCACGATTGTTCCAATCGGACATTGCCTATGCTCCTAACTCATATACTCGTAACACAATCATGATGATCAGTATCTATACTGGCTATAAATCTGGCGGTGACTGGAGAAATGGGCCTTATGGGATTTGTGACCAGTGTGGCTCATGATCAAAGAGCACACTCCTGTAGCCTGATAATGGTCTATATTGCTTGTTAGAAGCCTGACGCATGTTTCATTAATGGAATGGCGAACAGATCCTGATCAGACTGTGCGGCAAACCCATTATCCCCATTTCTCCAGTCACAGCCACAAATGTCCCAAGGTCTGTTATGCCCCTTTTCCTAACAAGCTGCCCATAGGAGATTTTAACCCTTATGCTGCTGAAGTAAATGTTGTCATCTGTTGTTTATTTTTCATTTTCCATGCTTCTAATCAAAAACAGGTTTAACAACACGTTTGAATCATTTCCACCTGTCAGCCAATGAAATACCTGCTATGCAAACAGATAGTCTGAGTGTGCTAGGCGAATAATACACCTTCTGAATGTGATCAACATCTACAGTTGTTCTCAGGCAGTAGAATTTGTGTTGGCCGAACACAGATTACCGATCAAAATTGCCAAGAAACAACTCGTTTTGCCACCTCATGCCAGCTCTTGACAATTTTGGATTATGGAAAATTTTGCTTTTCATTCACTTGTTTCTGCAAATTGTCAATTAGTTGTGTTAGTTTATATTAGGCAATGTAATCTGTCAATTGACACGATGAATGGGACCACCACTTGGACTACCTGTCGGTAACTGTGGCGGTAACTGTGGCTGTGACTGGAGAATGGAGCTTATGGGATTTGTGACCAGTGTAGCTCCTGATCAAATGGCACACTCCTGTGGACTGATAACGATCTATATCGTTTGTTAGAAGCATGACAGGTGTTTCATTGATGGAATGGCGAACGGTGCAGATCCTGATCAGACTGCGGATGCACAGTCTGATCTAGATCTACACTGGTCGTAAAACCCATAGGCAATGTAATCTGTGTTTCATTGATGGAATGGCGAACAGTGCAGATCCAGTTCAGTCTGTGCATTCGATCTACACTGGTCGCAAAACACATAAGCCACATTTCTCCAGTCACAGCCTCAGTGAATGGTTATAAGTTTACTTTGACTTGTCATGTGACTTGTTATAGAGGTTGATTGTATATTGAATCCATGGCCGCTTGAAGACCTGTGTATTAATTACATGTATATGTACACCATATGATTTTGGACATTTGCGTAATTTCATTAAATAAGTTTCCAAAATTTACAATACTTTTTCATATATTAGTCAAAACTTGACAAAATTATCCGAGTACATGCAGACTATGATTCTGCCATATTCCGCATGTACTCTGATACATTTGTCAACTTTTGACACCAGTTACGGAAAATATTGTGAATTTTGTAAACATATTTCATGAAATTACACAGATGTACAAAATCACATGGCGTGTCTCATATCACGTTATAATCAGATGAAAGGTTGGATGGAAGCACCCACATACTGTCCAACCGAGTACCAACCTATAGCCTGCATGTTTCAACAGGCTATAATTATATCCGCTGCTTGTCTTCACATTATATTTCTGTTGATATTTATAGCAAGCTTTTCGAGACATAATTATGGCTGGGAATCGAGAAATGGGACTTTTGCGATAAAACATCCTTGCAGTCGGATCAGAGTTTGCACTGTTCACCAGGCACTACACTGGCCACAAATACCATAAGCCCCATTTCTCCAGTCACGATCACATTTATTTCTATGTCGGTGCGAGTAGGAGGTAAATCCAAATGTTTAGCAAATGTTTATAATAATCATCAAGTGTAAATTTCAAATTAAATTTCAAATTTACACACATAGAGAAATTATATTTTCTTTATTTATAATCTTTTCTTTATAATCTTTTCTTTTTCATAGCATTCAGTAACATGTTTTGGTTGAACATTGACTCATTCTCCAGATGAGATACATTTAAATGTATTATAAATGACTTGGATAAAAGTATTCTTTTTTTTTAATCTTTGTTCTTTTTTCCACATCCTTCCCACAAATTTTAAATATAATTGGCAATTTCTTGTAGTTTTACCTGCCAGCTGTACAATCATGTTTAAGTTAATTACACAACATGTCTGTCACAAAGAAACAGTAATTACACAACATGTCTGTCACAAAGAAACAGTAATTACACAACATGTCTGTCACAAAGAAACAGTAATTACACAACATGTCTGTCACAAAGAAACAGTAATGAAAAGGCGGTGTTTTTGTTCTAAAAATGTGAAAATTACTAGCAAAAAGTGCAGATCCAGATGAGACGGCTCGTCACATCCTGATGAGACGGCTCGTCACGAGCTGGTGGGTGGGTGGTGGTCGGGTGAATGAGACGGCATAAATTAACGGTATGGGTTCCTCCTTATAGGAATCACGATTTGCCTGGTTTGGCCCTCAGGTATGTTTTTATCTTTGGCTCTTTAGTTACCTGGGAGTTGAATTGGGTTATTGCCCATTATAAAAGTAGTAATATTATTACTGATCCTACTGCTTTTGGGAGGGGCCAAGTGATTCTGGTGTGGCGAGGACGTGGCATCAGATCAGGATTATTCTGATTGCAGGGCTGAATATATAGTTTTGTTATTGTAAATATTCAGTTCTGATTTTGGGATTTTCCCCCAATTTGAACATGTACATATACATGTACAGGTAATATATGGGATTTATTACTCAACCCATTGACCCGCCTTAAATGACCTGAGCTGTTGATATGCCGTTAAACCCCAACAAACAAAACAAAAAAACAAACACGAGCTGGTGGGTGGGAGCATGCGATGGGTAATTTAATGATCCGGATTCATTCTTACAGGAATCCCGACCAGACCTGGGGGCCGCCGTTTCACTAAACTTCGTACGACTAAAATGTTCGCAAGTGCACAATTATGAGTCTGTAAATTTCACATTAACAATGTTTTCTTGTAAATAATTAATGGATTTACATTTATTGAGCATAGGCTGCATATGCAGGTTGAATGCGGGATGGAACCCGTTGGCCCAGCTTTAAATGACCTTAGCTGTTGATAGGCCGTTAAACCCCATTAAACAAACAAATCGTCACGAGCCGGCTCATCTGGATCTACACTTTTTGCCAATACCACTATACAGGCCTGTGGTTTTGAAAGGGTTAAAAAGGTTGCATGGACCAATCCCCACCACAACCCCTCCCAGTTTTCTCAGCCTTCAGCCAAATAGCATTTTGTTAGAAATTTTTAAATGTTCACCGAGACAAAATATTAATCTTAGTTCCAAATTTTAATCCGTTCGTTACCAGAGAACATTGCAGATGCGATACAATGGTGTACCTGTAACAGCTCGGCCACTTCAGCATGAACCCTGACATCAACAACTGGACACACACATCCGACATAAACAGGTGGCAGCGGAAGAAGGGGGCTAAGTCCCTTATGCCCCCTACTTCTGCTGAACCCTTCAATTAAGGAAGAAGGTAGATGTACGAGTGCTCATTATAATCCAACCGCTAAGGTCAGAGATGGACAGGACACCCATACAATCTACGTCTTCTTAATTGTATGTGTTTATTGTCATCTCTCATCGTTGATAACATCTGTTAATGATCATTTGCGGTGCCAATATGCCCGATTTCCAGTGGAGCCTCTCTAAACCGGACACCCTGGGGACCTCGCAGGGTGTGCGGTTTTGAGGTGTTCCACCGTAAATGTGATTCCAGTCTAGCATCTGATTCTTAGCAGAGGTTTTACAGATTGAATGATGAAATGTGCTGCTGCAGTTTCTGATCAGCTATTCGGGGACTACACAGGTTGTAAATGTCATAATCCCCAGTACTTTAGCCACTGTTTGTTTGTTTATTGGTGTTTAACAGCCTATCAACAGCTAAGGTCATGTAAGGCCAGGCAAACAGGTTCGATCCCGTTTTAACCTGCTGCATTGGGGGGAAAATTCCAAGATCAGAACTGAATATTTACATAGAGAAACAATATATTCAGCCCTGAAATTAGAATAACCCGACCTGGTGGCAGATCCATACCACACCAAAGTCACTTGGCCCCTTCCCCTAAAATAGGATTATGAATTATCGTAAAACTCACATAAGGGGTATAACCAGATTCAACTGTCACATACAAAATGCCAAAGACGTATGCGAGGGCGAAACCAGGTCTCGTCGGGATTCCGGTAAGAATGAACCCCGATCGTTAAATTACCCATCGCTTGCACCCACCTTCCACCCACACTTTAGCCACTGATTAACTTCAAATGGCGCGAGGTCATACATGTAGTGTAGTATTGCATACAAATGATAAATGGGGCTTATGTGCAGTGTAGCTCCAGTCACAGGTCAGGAGCTAGACTGGCCACACATTTCATAAGTTCCATTTGTTCAGTCCGAGATCAGGAGCTAGACTGGCCACACATTTCATAAGTCTCATTCCTCCCATCACAGATCAGGAGCTAGACTGACCACAACTGTTACGTTTCATTTCTGCAGTCACAGATCAGGAGCTAGACTGGCCACAAATCTCATTTCTCCAGCCATTTTGGCTGTGATAATGTAATAAATTCAGTATAATAATTCTGCATACTTTTAATCATCAAATATATGCAGTCGTAAGTTCTATATGAAATAAAGCATTTCAGGAAAAATAAATGATTACTTCCTCAAAGTATAAGTATACTTGGCAAGTTTGGTAAAATCAGCTACAGGACTCCAGGGAGTGAGTGAGTGAGTGAATAGGGTTTAACGTCCGCTTTTCTGACATAGAGGTACAAGCCTCAGGGAGTCTACACGCAGACGGGTCAACGGGGTCGAGTCCCATATCCACCTGTCCAAGGGGGGTAAATCCCAACTTCAGAACTCAATATTTACAATCAAAATATATATTCAGTCCTGAAATTAGAACAACCTGATCTGGTGCCAGGCCCTTGCCACACCAGCATCATTTATCCCATCCCCTAAAAGTAATAGGATTAGCGCTAATCTTACTTTTATATATGGGGCATAGCCCGACTCAACTCTCACATACAAGAAAGCCAAAAATGTACATGAGGGCCAAATCCGGTATAGTGGGTTCCGGAAAGTATGAACCCAATCGTTAAGCCAGTTTAGTCGCCTTTTACGACAAGCAATGGCTACTGCAGCACTATTCTCAGGATCAGTTGATCCCGCCCCGGTGCCTGCACGGGGCAGGGACTCCAGGGAAACCAATGAGCAGGGAACTTCAGACGAATTTTCACCATTTTATTCCATGTATACATACAGCATGCACATTTTCACATAATACATAATTAACAAGTTGAGTAAATAATTAAAATTTAGTGTCATCAAAGACAATGTGGCAACAAGACAAGACGATGGTGTAGTTTTGTGCTGTACAATATACATATGTATATATATATATATATCTAATTTTAAGTCAGTTCAGTCCTGTGATCTTGATATTGGGTGTGTAGGCATCACGACTATGGCACCATGTACATAAATTATGGAAAGTGATAAACATGCATGTAAAGATAGTTTCAACACAAAGGAGATGCACGTACATGCACAAAGGAGATGCACGTACATGCACAAAGGAGATGCACGTACATGCACAAAGGAGATGCACGTACATGCACAAAGGCAGATGCACAAAGGCAGATGCACACGGACCACCTGGTGGATGCCATATCTGGTGTTCTGCTCAACAAAACCTTGGCATTGGCTGACAAACAGCAGTTTAAATTTACACATTATTTTCCCAATGTGCAGGTATTTCAGATTCTACTTGTAGAATCTGAAAATATTCTACTTGTAGAATCTGAAAATATTCTACTTGTAGAATCTGAAAATATTCTACTTGTAGAATCTGAAAATTCTGCACATTCCCAATACATGTATGTATTTCACTAGTAGCTAATTGTATATATTTATTGGTGTTTAACGACCTGCCAACAGCTATGGTCATTTTAGGTAAAGTTCCTGTTGTCAGCCCAGGATTTGATTGGTTGGTGTTTTATGTCTGTAAAACAACAAGGTCACATATAGGAATGCTCCTGTATGGGGAAACACAGTACAGATTTAAGCATCAGTGTCCCAATCCAGTGCCAGGCAGCCTTACTACACCAGTCCATGTGTGCACAGGCTGATGCTAGGGGACACACTTTGTCCGACAGGGCCCGGTTGTTCAAAACTTCTGTTAGCTTAAAGGCCCTGAACGGCTCAGTATTACAATTTTCCGATTTGTTCAAACACAAAAACATGTTTGGCAACTGATTTAGTACACAAAACTAACATATAGTGCCTAATAGATACATCTCAAGTCTTAAGATTTACATCTTAATTGCAATGTGAAGACAACAAAAACTTGTTTTGTGTACCACTCAGTGCAAAATGTCAATATTGACAATTTCATTTCCGTAACCCAACAGCTTTGGCTCGGAAGCGAGTCGATAAACTCCGGCTATCGGAATTCATCGGCCGCGAATTGGTGAGTTGAGGAGTTGACCCGAGCGTCTATCGGAAAATCGATCGGGCTTTGAAACACGCACCTGCTGTTTGTTTATCAACAGCTATTGATATGTTCATCGACTACAAACTCATTTTTGTACCAAAATGAATGCAAACAGTTTCAAAGTGTATGTAAATAGAAACCTGTTGGATTTATGTGTGGGAAAACCCAATAGCAACTTGAGCCGTATAGGGGCTTTAACCGACTGTTAAATCCTTAGCAATGTTAAGGATTTAACAGTCGGTTAAGCTAACCGAGGTTTTGAGCAACTGGGCCCAGGTGTATAGTAAAAAACATCTTTCAGTTAAGGTAAAAAATCTGTCTTCTAAGAAATTTGATTTTATGTAACATGCATAGACTACATCTAATAACAACATGTGTCTGTATGAACACAGTTCAATGACAATTAACTCTTTACATGCTAGCAGTGAAAATAACATCCAACAAATTGCGAGTCATTTCTTATTTCTGTCTGTAAATATGTCTTGGACATCCTCTGGACTCAATTCTAATGGAATTCCAAGACATATTCATGATATTTTTACGGAGAAATAAAAATAAATTCAATGAATTGTTGTCTGTTATTTTTTAACTATTTATAGACTACAAATTTCCCAGATTGCAAAGAGTTAAATAACATACACATGACCACACTATAACCTTAATTCCAGCAAGTCTACTATTATAAAACATATAAACGAACATCACAATAAGGCCTAGCCATTGTTTTCCTCTGTTAAGCGTCCACCTGGATAGCCAAAACCTACTTACGTATCCGGTAAAAACAAACGAGGCTTTGAAAAAAACCGAATGTAAATTTATGTTAAAAACTTCCTCAACCCTTTGCAGTGTGCAAAGGGTTGATGAAGTTTTTAACATAAATTTAAATTGCCGCTAAATAATAAGAAAACACTCTTATTAAACGTGTTAAGTGTAAATTCATGAACGGATTTAAAACTTAGACAAGTCCCAAATCAATTTGCATATTACTTCACCAGTAAATAGTGTAAAATAGCATACACAGTTGTTTTGTTTTTTTCATGGAACCACCCTCAAAACCTACCCGCACGCGGACACTGAACAGAGCACGAACTTGCTATGGCCTAAATGTTGCATTCACACCAATTCAACAAACCTACTTCTGTATCATTCAATATTTTCAATACTAGTCTTCTGCAGGTCTGCCTGGGTGACAATAATAAACCAGGGGGCCATTTCACTAAACTTTGTACGACTAAAATGTTCGTAAGTGCAAAATTATGATAGTCTGTAAATTTCACATTAACAATGTTTTCTTGTAAACAATTATTGGATTTACATTTATTGAGCATGCATAATATATGCAGCCTATGTTCAATAAATGTAAATCCATCAATTGAAATTTCCAGACAATGCTAAATTTGCACTTACGGACATCGTACGAAGTTTAGTGAAACGGCCCCCTGGTTCTATCAGTGTATGATTATGGTAGTAACAAATCATCGGGTGTAACAGATTAGTTTGTGTTTGAAGCATTTAAATGGAAAAATAAGTAATTTATTAAAATTCTGTTAATACCATAAATTAAGAAACATTCCCTCGAAATGCAACTGAGCCAATACTTTGAAAACAATCATCTCAGTTACATGTACTTGCCTTTTACGGAATCAAAAGTGTTTACCAGTATCTAACTGTGGCC
This sequence comes from Conchocele bisecta, assembly GCA_029237695.1. Taxonomy (NCBI): domain Eukaryota; kingdom Metazoa; phylum Mollusca; class Bivalvia; order Lucinida; family Thyasiridae; genus Conchocele; species Conchocele bisecta. The sequence continues at coordinate 153,691,687 of CM055266.1, forward strand.
CAGTGGTGTGAACGGTAAGTTTTGTATTGATGTGAATTCAATATGGTTGTTACATACACATTAACTACCGTTCTCTCATATAGTTAGGTACTCCATTAGAAATGGACTATACGGTTTCTTTTCACTCAGTATGGTTGTATTGAGAGACGTATTCCTTGTCCAGGTCATTTATCTCCGGTGATCATATCTGCTTGTTATCGCATAGCACACAACTATGACTCAGAATGATCAAATGCCTGATTTACAGTGAAACCTCTCTAAGCCGGCACCCTGGGGACCTCCCACACTGTACTGGGGACCTCCCAGGGTGTCCGGATTAGAGAGGTTTCACGGTATGTCGCTGATATAAGCATTCACACCACAACATATTTGTGGCTGTGACTGGAGAAATGGGGCTTACATGACGTGTAATCATTGAAACTCCTGATCAAATAGCACACTCATGTAGCCTAATAATAATCTATATTGCTCGTTGGAAACGTGAAGGATTTTTCATTGATGGAATGGCAAACAGTGCAGAGCCTGATCAGACTGTGCGGATGCACAGGCTGTAGATCTGGTAGCAAAACTCATAAGTCGCAGTTCTCCAGTCACAGCCACATTTCTCATCCGTTCAACAAACACTATCTCAAGACCATCCTGTACATTCATTCAGCGTAATCGGGGCATACACTGTACAATATTTGGTCAAAACATGATTATAACACAACATTATTCCATGAACAAGTCACAATTTTATCACATTCCAGACGTGAGCCAGCAGATCAGGAGATGCACTGGTCAGAAAAGACTCAAAACGTCCCATCTTGTCATGGGTGGCTACAAATATGAGTCACTGGAGAAATGGTGCTTCAGGTCTTGTGACCAGTGTAGACCGAGATCAGCATGTGTTTCCAGTCTGATCAAGCTCTGCATTTGTTTGTCGTTCAGCCAACGTTTGTTTGTTTATTGGTGTTTAACGGCCTATCAACAGCTAAGGTCATGTAAGGCCGGGCAAATGGGTTCAATCCCGTTTTAACCTGCTGCATTGGGGGGGAAATCCCAAAATCAGAATGGAATATTTACATCGAGAAAACATATATTCAGCCCTGAAATTAGAATAACCTGACCTGGTGCCAGGTCCATACCACATCAAGTCACTTGGCCCCTTCCCCTAGAATAAGATTACGAATAATCGCAATACTCACATAAGGAGTATAACGAGATTCAACTGTCGCATACAAAATGCCAAAGACGTATGTGAGGACCAAACCAAGTCTCCAGTCGGAATTCCAGTAAGGATGAACCCCGATCGTTAAATTACCCATCGCATGCTCCCACCTACCACCCACTCGGCCAACGTAAAGTATGTTGCGCTTGAAACGAACATCACATTGTGTGCACTAAACACATACACATGTAATCAAGATATATAATGGAAAACAGCACAGACACTAATCAGGTAAATGCAAATATTTTGGTCTGGTCAACAAGTATTAACCACTTAAACCACCCAGCCACGATGAATATGTGAAACTAATAATTAGCCACGCCATCCCCATAGGATCGCAAACTTGGTATCCTCACACATCACCACTGGTTTAATGAATCTCGGTTCACGTCAATAATACAGAAACATTTACATATATATGTGGCTGTGACTGGAGAAATGCTTATGGGTTTTGTGACCAATGTAGATCCAGATCAGCAGCCTGCGCATTCGCGCAGTCTGATCAGGATCTGCACTGTTCACCATTTCATCAATGAAACACCCACCATGCTTCTAACAAGCAATACAGATCATTATCGGGCTACAGGAGTTGCTATTTGATCAGGGGTAACCACACTGGTTACAAATCTCATAAGCCGTATTCCTTCAGTCACATGTCATTAAGCCCAACCAACTGGGGGGTGGCGGTGGAGAATGAATGAATACGCTGATGGAGGAGGACTCACAAAACCACGTCACAAGCTGTAGCATGTGTCATTGTCATCCTGCACCGTCACAATGGTATCTAACCATATTGCTGACTGACAACAGTCGACGACATCGGTGACTAGATGGTGAACAGTATAGGCCCTATCAACTTGGTCAGATGCGCAGGTTTATCTAATGTTACACTAGCGGTGAACGTCGGCTGGTCACTGTTTGTCGTAGTTCAATTTATCAGCCCAAAATATAGTTTCCAGACACTAATGTTGCTGGTGTGTATAATCGAGGACTAGGCTTGTATCAAAGTGTTTTTGAAATTGACTTTGCACATCTACAAATGATAAGGAAGCTACATACCAAGTTACAAAACTGTCTATTCCTGTTTTAATGTTTTACAAGTTACATGGACTGTGGTGGATGAACGTGACAGACAGACAAAAGTAACGTTAAATGTCCCATCCATTATCGTGGTTGGTAAACATCACTATAGAGCATTCACACTTCATATTTTTAGATACACAAACATTTCACAATGCCTGACAACAATATATGCGACCTATATACAGGGGTTGGCACAGTTCAAATGCTAAATCCTGCAAATGGTTACACAAACATATATTTGCACCCACAAATGAGTAAAATTGTGCTTCCCATGTTGAAACATTAGTATTTTTCTGCAATTATCTTATAAATTTTCTTTGGCCAAGAACATCGCTGTTTTTATTAGTCTTCTTTACTTGAGTGAGGCCTTGAGTTTGTGGCCAGTGTAGTCCTAGATCAGTGTAGTCCTAGATCAGCCCGATCAGTAGCCGATTTCATCAAAATTGAGAAGTATACTTATCTTGCAAAGTATACTTTGAGGGACTAATCATTTATTTTTCCCGCAATGCATTATTTCATACAGAACTAATGACTAATATTTCATGATTAAAAGTATGTAGAATTATTATACTGGATTTATTACATTATCACAGCCAAAATGGCTGGAGAAATGAGACAATGTAATAAATTCAGTATAATAAAAAATAATCAATTTATCCTAAAATTGAAAATGCTTCCCTCAAAGTATACTTTGCTAGAAAATGCAATGTTGGGGAAATAGGCTACTGATCTCAATCTGCACAGACTGAGCACTACAAGAGGGTTGGTGAAATATTGCCGATCCCTCAAGCCCAAGCTGGCCGATCTCACTAGCTGGCCAGGAGGTACACTGCTCAAAAACTCAACAACACCCTACTTGTCATGATCGGTCACATATGGGACATGCTACGACGTGATTTTGTACCTAAGAACGTATGCAAGTTTTCACGAAATATATTTACAGAAACTGTGGTATTTTCTGTAAATGACGTCGAAAGTTGACAAAATTTTCTTCAACTTTCGAAGTCATTTTCGCAAGATATCATAAATATTTCTTGATCACATGTTCCTAGGTACAAAATCACATGGCCTGTCTCGTATGTGATTGTTTCTGGAGAAATTGGGCTTTGCTTCTGATCAAATAGCAGACTCGTGTAGTCAGATAATGATCTACCCATATATTACTTGTTAGAAGGATGACAGGTGTTTTTTTGACAGAATGACAAACAGTGCAGATCCTAATCAGACTGTGCGGATGCACAGGCTGATCTGGATCAAAACTGACTACAAAACCAATTTCTCCAGTCAGTTACATAAAATTATACAGCACATTGAGACACTATGCACAGACAATAAGGTCACAAGATCAATTTGCGAATTTCACGACTGGTACATGTGTACGCTGTTTGCATTTGGCAACTATACAATGCAGTTACATATCGGATTGTTCCAATGAACACTTGATGAGGTACCCAGCATGTCCAACCCACCGGGGTCAGAGACAAATTTGTATACCCTTTCACCCCTAAATATCTGACATTGATAGTTCCATGTTCATTTCTGGACTATTCAATTAATCAGATAAATTATTTTTTAAGGGGTATCTGACAAACACTGCAGGTCCAGATGAGCCGGCTTGCTACAAGGCGGCTCATCTGGATCTACAGTGTTTGCAAATGTTTGCTTTATGGTCTGTAGGAGTTAAAACGGGTCAGACAGGAAATAAACACTAATGGAAACGTTCATGGATACTCCAACAACATTGTGATCGGTCTTGCTGTCTTGTTAAAAATACTATTATACTATTCACCAATTCCACGATGGTCGTCTGTATTGCTGAGGTAAATACGTTGTTTACTGAGATTTACCTCCCTTTGCTATCAGTGACGACCCAGAGGCGTTTGGACATCATTAGGGTTTGCAATGGTCACCATTCAGAAAAAAAAACTTCATTTGTCACCAGTCTAGTCCTGAACTGTCACTGCATTCCTGGGGACCGTTTCACTAAACTTTGTACGACTTGCAAGTGCAAAATGCTAATTTAGAATGGCATTTGCACTGGCAGCAAAATATTTAGTTGATGGTTGTTTGTTTATTGGGGTTTAACGGTCATTTAAAGCCGAGACAGCGGGTTCGATCCCGCATGTAACCTGCTGTATTGGGGAGAAAATCCCAAAATCAGAACGGAATATTAACATGTACATCAAAAAAAAAATATATTCAGCCCAGAAATTAGAAAAACCCCCGACATGGTACCAGGTCCAACCACACTAAAGTCACTTAAAGACCGCTATCTTATTTTTTTTGTCGTCTGCTGTTTATTTTCTATTTCCCATTTTTATCATCAAAAACATGCTTTGACAGCACTTTAGAATAATCTACAACATGGTTTGACAGCACTTCAGAATCATTTCCATTGGAAATGATTCTGAAGTGCTGTCAAACCATGTTTTTATTGAGAAATAAGGCAAGATATAAAAGCAACAGCAGACGACAATTGTTGTAAGTAGCGGTCTAAGTGTTAATGTAAGAAATAAATTCATGAAAATCTTCGTACAAACACGTTTACCGTACGAGGTTTAGTGAAACAGGCCCCTCCATGCAGCCTAACAAGGATCCACCAGGTTTGTTACAAACATGACAGCCGTTGCAGTCATCGACTGAATAGCGAACACAGCACAAGGCCCTGATCAGACTCCGGATGCCAATTGGTTATTCGAATCAATGACCTCAAACACCAAGTCATGATAATAATACTCAAGTTTACAATGATTACACACAATACAGATGGTTGCAGCCCACATGTTGAGCCTATCAAGGCATGTCAGCAAAAAAATAAATAAAGCAGTTGATAACCTTGATCTTGAGTATGTGGACACCACTGATATATAGATTGATCAAATGTGGCTGTAACTGGAGAAACGGATCAGGATCTGCACTATTTGACATTCCATGAATGAAGCTTCTAACAAGCAATCCAGATCTGGGGACCCGATTCACTAAACTTCGTACGACTAAAATGTTTGTAAGTGCATTGTTATGATAGTTGTTAATTTCACATTAACAGTTTTCTTGTAAACAATTATTGGATTTACATTTATTGAGCATAGGCTGCATATGCAGCCTATGCTCAATAAATGTAATTCCATCAATTGACATTTCCAGACGATCCTAAATTTGCACTTACGAACATTTTAGTCTTACGATGTTTAGTGAAACGGGCCCCGGGCTACAGGAGTGTGCTATTTGATCAGTAGTGACACCGGTAACAACCCCATGAGCTGCATTTCTCCTGTCACAGCAACAAATAGGGCTTAAAGGTACATGCCCTCTCAGTAGGCACAAAATGTTCTTTATATCAGAGACATCATCGGATATTTTCTGGCAAAATAAACATTAATTCACCATTACCCCACGTATTGATTGGAATTAGTATACATTTTATATCGGACATAAATTTCCACTGATATCAGGGGCGACAACCGTGTTTCCTTAAAATTACTATTTATCCTCTGTATTTATTTTTTGATGTGCAATGGTCATACTGTATAATCTGTCAAATATATTGTTTTTGTCAGGGGACGCATTTAATTAGTATAAATAATTTAAAAATATCGTGCCTCATTTGCATATGAAAATAGCCCGATACCCTTGATCCTACTGTTTTTGTATTTTGTGCCTTCCGAGTGGGTATGTACCTTTAACATCTAAGTATCAGTGAGGGCATATACACACGATATGGAAGTGCTGCACAAAGAATATATCAGGAGCCAAAAGACGGTGTCCACAGCTAAGGTCATTTTAGGCCGGGTTAACGGGGGTTGAATCCAATATTTCTCCTGTTTGGATCAGCCCTGAAATAAGAATAACCCGACCTGGTGCCAGGTCCTCACCACACCAGTAACGTAGCCCCAAATTGTGGAGGTAAAAAGGAAAACCAGCAGGTACTGGACAGACAGACGCACCCACGATGTGGATCTCAATGTGGTCACTGCCCATCTCTCTGTCTGACAAATGTGTACAAAACAATAAATAGTGGTCAACATCGTATTTTATTCCAAAGCACCTTCTAAACATCATATCGACAATCACTAAACACATGACAAGAACGAGCCTATGGATTCTCAACAACAGATAACGGCCCAAATGTATCAAAGTTTACTATGTTCTGCGAACTCCTACTAAAAATCAGGCAGTTTGATTGGCCAAAACTGAGCACAGCTCAGCCTCAACCATTCAAACTTGATGAGCTTTAGCATCAGAACATGGTATTTGCTCAGAATGTTTTATAAGCATATGCCCAGATTTGGTTATAAAATTACCTGACTTTGAACTCTAATCTCATTTGAAAATGGTTTGGCAGCACTTTAGAATCATTTCCACTGGAAATGATTCTAAAGTGCTGTCAAAGGCGATTTTGAAGAAATGAAATGAATGGGGTTTAACGTGCCAGCAACAGCTAAGGTCATATATGGAGAGGACTACAGTTTAAAGTCTCATCTGACAGACCAGTGGGAGGCAAATGCAAAGGTTTTGAAGAGAAAAAGGGAAAATAAATATAATTGAATTCTGGGGCACGTTTCACTAAACTTTGTACGACTAAAATGTTTGTAAGTGCAAAATTATGATTAATTCTGTAAATTTCACATTAACACCGATTTCTTGTAAACAATTATTGGATTTTTCATGTATTGAACATCGCCTATGTTCAATAAATGTAAACAGCGCTCCAGATAAGGAATTAGTAATTGAGTATTGTCACTCCATCATTTCTGGAGCAATTGGGTATTTCAAAATTTTAATTGGTTAAAATAAATCACACTACTGTTTACACATCAACAGACAGCAATTATTGAATAGTTTGCTTCAAAATTAAAACATTTCTTGGCATTTCATTAGAATTGTCTCATTGGAGACAATTCTAATGAAATACCAAGATGTGCTTTGATGGAAAATAAGAACGAGGATGGCCGTGACCCGCATGCCGAGCCCGCCGAGGCATTTGATGGTCTCAGAGTGTATTTATGTGAAGTTTGATGCCCAATAAGCATACAAAGTTTCAAGCAAATCTGACTTACGGTTACAGAGATAGTAGGTATGTGAAAACTTTAACGCAAATTTTAACAGAACTCATTTGACCTTGACATAGGGGCACAAGGTCCGCATGAGTGGGACACAGAATGAAAATATGGATGATGACTAATAAGCATATGAAGTTTCAGGTCAATGTGACTTATGACTGCAGAGATATAAGGTATTTAAAAACTTTAACACAGATTTCAGAACGCAAATTTCCAAGTCATTTGACCTTGACCGTGGGCACAGGGGCCGCATGAGTGGGATACAGCATGAATATATGGATCATGACTAATAAGCATATGAAGTTTGAAGTCAATGTGACTTAGGACTGCAGAGATATAAGGTATTTAAAAACTTCAACGCAGATTTCAGACGCACGGACGCAGACGTTGTGATCATTGTGATCACTATGTCAGTTTATTGTTTTCTGCAGCATGATCACAAATTTTCTATATTGCTTCTTGATACTCGCTACTTATGATTCCAATTGGGTTTTTGGCAATTTTAATTGGGTATTTAAGCAAATACGCAGCTTATCTGGAGCACTGGGTAAATCCATCAATTGAAATTTCCAGATGATCCAAAATTTGGATTTTAGTCATACAAAGCTTAGTGAAACGGCCCCCAGTACTGTAAGGGTTAAGTGGACGACCTTATATGTCTAGACCATTGACATCAGAAACAAATGTCACTGGTTGAAAACTCAATAAGCCCATGTTTGTCACGAGACGCAACAGGAGAGATACCACCACCACCGATGTTTTTATTGCAGTGGGCGGGCAGCCGCCTATTTCTTGACCTTGCGTGGGCGGAGGGCGCCATTTTGAGCAGTGTTTTGGTCAACCTCAGGCAGATCTCGTATATCTTCCTCCACAACTGAAAAGTGATTGATTGATTCGGGTTATACATCCGTTCAACAGCAAGGTCATATACAGACGGGATGTACATATATGAAGGGAGCACTATGCATGGGTACATGAATGTTCCAAAACTCCATAGCAAACAGTGTAGGCCCTGATCAGACTGCACTGATGTGCAGGCTGATCTGGGGCTACACTGTTCGCAAACTCCAAAAACCAATCTTTGCTGTAACGGGTTAGATTACGACATAAATTGGGCCACGATCGGACAAAGTCTGGCTTACCGTACTTCCATTGAAAGTCTCACTGGCTCAAAGTTAGATCATTTAGGGTAAGGTAACCGAGCAATTTACATCAGTCACATCCATAATCATTAGTTTGATCATGTTTCAGGAGCATGTTAGCATGTTAGCTAATGAAAATCTACAACAGGTGGTAAAGTAACCCATGCAATATAAAGGTCCCAATTTTAATATGTTTCTTTGTTTATTGGTGTTTAACGGCCTATCAACAGTTAAGGTCATGTAAGGCCGGGCAAATGGGTTCGATCCCGTTTTAACCTGCTGCATTGGGGGGGGGGGGGGGGGGGGGGTGGGGCTGGGGCAATCCCACCCAAAAATCAGAACGTAATATTTACATCGAGAAAAAATATATTCAGCCCTGAAATTAGAATAACCGCACCTGGTGCCAGGTCCATACCACACCGAAGTCACTAGGCCCCTTCCCCTAAAATAGGATTACGAATAATGGTAATACTCCCATAAGGGTATAACCAGATAAAACTGTCACATACAAAATGCCAAAGACATATGTGAGGGCCAAACCAGGTCTCCAGTCGGAATTCCGGTAGGGATGAACCCCGATCGTTGAATTACCCGTCGCTTGCTCCCTCCTGCCACCCGCTCCAATTTTAATATGTACATACAGAGTAGATCCAGATGAGTCAGCTTGTAACGAGCGTCTCATCAGTATCTGCACGGTTTATAGATAGTTTCTGTATTTTTACAAGATTTCCCATTTTCTAACAAATAGAAGAGACTGGAAATCAACAAGGAAGAGTCCTTCCTTTACAGTTCCTTACGGCGGACAAATGAACAACAATGTGAAGATTGACATACTCGGTTCAAATGATACTGAACACGTTATCCGCTTATTTAGATTCAAAGCGGACATGATCACGAAGGTTCTAGCGACTATACAATGTGATCAAAACAAACTAGAACTAGATTTGTCAGTAAGGGAGGCTTACGGAATACCCCCCGCATGGGCCCATGTACCCCTAAATATGTAAGGAAATAGAAGTTATAACATATTTCTCTGATGTTAAGTTTTGTAAAGCGACTAAGTATTTGACCTTGACCTTGGGATCAGCAGGGGTTGGACTGTCGTGGATTTGGCACAGCATGGTAGTAGAGCCTTACAGGAATGCATGTGTGAAATATTAAGCATTTTAGATAAAGGAAATAGAAGTTACAACATATTTCTCTGTTAAGTTTTGTAAAGAGACCAAGTATTTGACCTTGACCTTGGGATCAGCGGGGGTTGGACGGTCGTGGATTTTGTGCAGCATGGTAGTAGAGCCTTACAGGAATGCATGTGTGAAATATTAAGCATTTTAGATGAAGGATATAGAAGTTATAACATATTTCTCTGATGTTAAGTTTAGTGACGGACGGACGGACAACCCGACTCCAGTATACCCCCCACAACTCGTTGCAGGGGGTATAACTATATCAGCAGAGACGCATGGTGCCTAATTACCTTTTGAACGCTTTTTACTTGGCGACTTGACTTTTCGTGCGGTGACCGTCTTCTCACGAATCTTCTTGAGATGGAATGTGATAAAATTCCACATCATCCATGCTTGGAGCATACACACGCCCGCCAGGCAGTTTATCCTGCAATAATCACACTCATTCTGCATTCATTCAGTCATTGTCCAGTGGTTGCTGCTCACAACCCTTTATGTTCTAGGTTGGCGCTACTGGTAGCCATAGTAGCCAATTGGCTACAGACATTTCAGCGGCCAGTTTCACTAAACTTTGTACGACTAAAATGTTCGTAAGTGCAAATTTAGGATCTTCTGGAAATTTCAATCGATGAATTTACATTTATTGAGCAAAGGCTGCATATGCTCAATAGATGTAAATCCAATAATTGTTCACAAGAAAATATTGTTAATGTGGAATCTACAGACTATCATAATTTTACACTTACAAACAATTTAATCATACAAAGTTTAGTGAAACGGCCACCAGAAATCAACATTTTGGCTACTAAAAATTTAATTCATGAAGTATCTGAAAAAGTACTGTTGTTTACAAATATTGGAGCTAATGTTAAAAAGTATGGCATTTTTTTCACTCCATATTTGGAGCTCATGTTGAAAAATATTGTCTTTTTTCACTCTATCAGTTAATTTTGTCTAGTAATTTCAAAACCCTAGTGCCAGCCTATATAATGTTAAACAAGGTCATGGTCATCAAGGTTACTCGAATGATTGGAAATGATCCGACCAACGGACAAGATATTCAACATTTGGATGTACGTCCACATTTTTTGATGCGTATGAAGTTGTGATCATCGCCTACACTGAAATTGCGACCTTTATGTTTCAATGTTCGCTAACGTAGGTAAGACAAAAATAGCAATTTCGAAAAACTGACACAGAACTATTAATCAGTGGAAGTTGATAGGAATTATGAGAATGCATTAGTTTGTAGTAAAGACAATAACCACAAGCATAGAGCGGTAGATTTATTCTCCATACATATAGAACAAGCTTCTACTACACATCTAGACACAGAAGTCAAACGAGTCTGTTCTACTTACCGGAGGATATTTGTATTGAAATTGCCAGTGGCAAAATCTATCGCTGACTGACTTGACTGCTGCAGGCCGTACCTGGAATAAACGCGAGATGGTGAAGCAACAATAGGGCTAACATTTATAAAACGTCATGCAGAGCTCCCGATACCATGTGTATTGGTGTATTTTACACACTTATTTTAGCAAAATATGCATTGATTATCAAACGTGGGAGTACAAAATACCCACAGCAATGCGAAAATACGCATTGATTTTCAAATAGAGTAGTGAAAATACTGTAATAATGTTGAAAATTTACTTAGTTGAGCTGCAAAAAGCAAACAGCTCAAATAAGTGAATTTTTTAATTTGTTTTCTTTTTTTATCATTTGTTTCCTATTTAATAAGGAAGAAAATCGATAATACATTTGTAAAAGTAACGTACATATTGAATTTGAAATATGGGGGTATAATACTCTTTACATACACAACTTATCTGGAGCTCTGTTCATGAGCACATTCTCAAAATCATACAAATCATACAATATGATGAGCACATCTACTTGTCCATGTCATACAATATGATGAGCACATCTACTTGTCCATGTCAATCAATATGATGAGCACATCTACTTGTCCATGTCATACAATATGATGAGCACATCTACTTGTCCATGTCAATCAATATGATGAGCACATCTACTTGTCCATGTCAATCAATATGATGAGCACATCTACTTGTCCATGTCATACAATATGATGAGCACATCTACTTGTCCATGTTGTCCATGTCAATCAATATGATGACACAATCAATATGATGTCCCATGTCACATCTACTTGTCCATGTCATCAATATGATGAGCACATCTACTTGTCCATGTCATACAATATGATGAGCACATCTACTTGTCCATGTCATACAATATGAGCACATCTACTTGTCCATGTCATACATATGATGAGCACATCTACTTGTCCATGTCATACAATATGATGAGCACATCTACTTGTCCATGTCAATCAATATGATGAGCACATCTACTTGTCCATGTCATACAATATGATGAGCACATCTACTGTCCATGTGCATGACAATATGAGTGAGCACATCTACTTGTCCATGTCAATCAATATGATGAGCACATCTACTTGTCCATGTCCAATACAATATGATGAGCACATCTAACTTGTACCATTGTCATACAATATGATGAGCACATCTACTTGTCCATGTCAATCAATATGATGAGCACATCTACTTGTCCATGTCAATCAATAGATTCAAACATGTGCTCAGAAAGATTTATACCCGCATGCCATCCAGCGTTGTAAGAAGATGATTACAAAAACAAAATATTTACAGCTGGTACAATAGGGTTGTTTATTTACAACTAAAACACTTCTTATGTTTCAGTCTGTGAAAAACCTGTCCTGCTTCTAACAAAGATTATAGGTCCTTATTCTGATACAGGAATTCATTCACTAGAATATCAGGAACTACATTGTTCATAAAACCCAGGGCTCCAGATAAGGAATTAGTAATGGAGTATTGTCACTCCATCATTTCTGAAGCAATTGGGTATTTCAAAATGTTAATTGTGTAAAATAGAATCACACTACTGTTTACACATCAGCAGACCGCACTTATTGAATAATTTGCTTCTAAATGAAAACACATCATGGTATTTCATTACAATTGTCTCCTTGGAGACAATTCTAATGAAATACCAAGATGTGTTTTCATGGAAAAATAAGAAAATATGCTATATTTGTGGTCTGTTTATTGTTTATTGTTAGCATGATAAAGATACCACAAATTTTTCATTGCTTTTTGATACTCACTACTTCCGATTTCAATTGGGTTTTTGGCAATTTTAATTGGGTATTTACGCAAATACGCATCTTATCTGGAGCTCTGAAACCCATAAGCCCCATTTCTCAACTCACATATCTGGAGCATGCTAAACACAGTAGAAGACTTGAAGGCCAAGGTTCCAAATCAACACTCATTACTTATCAGATTGATTGATTGGTGTTTGACGGCCTATCAACAGCTAAGATCATTATATGTTACTTACCAGAAAGTGAGCACGGCGAGAGTTATGGAGCCGAGTCGTACCAGCACAAAGAGAACATTGAAGACCATGAAGCAGTGGCCGGCCATTTCATTCTTGTCCGCGAAGTAGATGAGGCGGGCCAGGTGGAAGACAAACTCCACGGTATAGTGCAGGATCAGCATAAACAGCGCCACTCGCGTAAAACTGAAACCAGAATAATGGCGTGTAGGTTACCTACTCATCATTGCATTAAAAAATTATTATTGATATCGTCATCATGTAGACCGAGATCGAGACATTTGAATTCGACAAGTCCTTTGTTTTATTTGTTGTCTGAAAAACAATTGATAAAAATCTCCAAGCTACTGGTCAGACAAAATGGTAATTTATTGCTAAAATGGATTTTCATCTTGTAATAACAAGTGTATTATAAATCATACTACACTGGCTAATGGGGCTTATGGCATTTCTCTAACTCATTTCGCCAAAGTGCACTAATGTAGCTAAATGCACTTTGATGGAGTAATTTTAAATTTTGTGAAATTATTTTTGTCGAGCTCTTGCGGGAACTGAGATGGAGTCATCACAATGACGTCTGCATACGTCCGTCCGTCCGTCGTCCATCTGTCCGGATTCTGTAATACATATGTAGATACAAGCACTGCAGGAAATATGCTGGGTGATGAGTACAGCTTCAATGTATGATGACCAGACAGTTGCCTGGTGTTGCCAATATATAGATGGCCACCAATAGCTATTGGGTGCAGCACACACCACTCAGTAATGTATGTAGTGAGAGTGTGTACGTACTTGAGGGTCCAGTCGGTGGTGATGTAGACCAGGTAGTGAGAGTGTGTACAAGTGTATACGTACTTGAGGGCCCAGGCGGTGGTGATGTAGACCAGGTAGAGGATGGTGTAATGTATATATTTGAGTGTAGTGAGAGTATACGAGTGTAGTGAGAGTGTATACGTACTTGAGGGCCCAGGCGGTGGTGATGTAGACCAGGTAGAGGATGGTGTAATGTATATATTTGAGTGTAGTGAGAGTATACGAGTGTAGTGAGAGTGTATACGTACTTGACCCAGGGCAGGCGTGTGATGTAGACAGTAGAGGATGGTGTTATGATATATGGAGTGTAGTGAGAGTATACGAGTGTAGTGAGAGTGTATACGTACTTGAGGCCCAGGCTGGAGTGGTGATGTAGACCAGGTAGAGGATGGCGTAATGTATATATTTGAGTGTAGTGAGAGTATACGAGTGTAGTGAGAGTGTATACGTACTTGAGGGCCCAGGCGGTGGTGATGTAGACCAGGTAGAGGATGGCGTACCGTATCCGCCCCTGCATCTCCTCCTGTACAGAAAACATCCAGGATTGGTTGATTATATATTATGGTCTCACAGAAATGTTCCTGTTTATAATCTAAGCAGAGCTCCAGATAAGGTGCGTATTGGCGTATTTTACACACTTTTTTTTTGCAAAAGTTGGAGTACAAGATACTCGCAGCAATGTGAAAATACGCATTGATTTTCAAATCAGGTAGTGAAAATACTGTAATTACGCTAAAATTTGCTTAGTCGAGTTGAAATTTGTTTTATTTTTTTATAATTTGTTCAATAAGCTTGACTGGTCAAGACTTAATGTTTGAATTGCTTGATTCCATATTACAGATACAAATTTGCAGAACATTATCAAGACATTCTCAGAGATTTTACAATTACAGGCCATGATTTCAGTGTATCAGCAAGGCTATTTGTGCAAGTAATTGGTAGATCAGTGTGGGTCCTCTGACACAAGTTTTAACGGTGAGTGATGCAGGCTGAGCTACACCTACTAGCCCCAGACTCACAAGCAGAAAATTCAAACATAATATATTTCACATTTTTTATGCAGCATTGTATTTTTAATTTCCAAATTGCATGTAATAGCCATAGGGGGTGATTCATAGATGTTTTGTTTGTTTCAACGGGCTACCAACAACTAAGATCAACTGAGACACGCCATGTGACTTTGTACCCAACCCAAGCACATGTGCGATATCTCATGAAAAATATTTCGTCGAAAGTTGACGAAATTGTCATAGTAAATGCGGAATAGAGAGAATGCTGTCATCTTTCCACGTCATTTACAGAAAATATCACAGTTTCTGTAAATATATTTCATGAAAAATTGCACATGTTCAAAATCACATGGCGTGTCTCATGTTAGGCGAGACAATGAACTAGAAGAGACGTGTTACCTTTTTGACCTTCTGGAAGTAGAGTTCGGGGAAGGTGTGGACCCAGTAGGCGATCTGTATCACGAAGTAGAACTTCAGGATGAACCTGGCAGCCAGAAACACAGCAGTTAGTTCACAGTCATTGTCAGGTTATTGCATTATGGCAACGGGTTATTTTGTAAACATTGGCAAGTATGATACTATCAACACATATTATTATATGACTAAGTATTTCAGTCATTCTCATTGGCCGAAACACGACCACGTGATTATATACAAATTGAATGTAGACCTTTGAACGGTTTGTTTACACGAATAAGCACTCTGGGACTGCGAGACAGGTCCGAGATGTGTTTATTCATGTAAACAAACCTATTATTCACTTCCTTAGAGTGCATGCGTAAATTTGTTTGGGGGGCCCTAAAATTTTTAAAAAAAAAATTAAATATGTATTGAAAAGTGTGTGAAACCAAAAAAAAGTGAACAATTTTTTTTTCGGCCGCATATTTTGAAAAAAAATACTTTTTCCGTGCCGCGCCAGATAGTTTTTCCCATTCACGGCACTTACATACTATTCTATTTATCCCGTCAACACCTACAAATAGCTTTAAAATGCAAAAGATAACTCCAGCCACATCCTCAAAATCGGAGAATCGACTAGAGTGATAACCGCATCACAACTTTTATTGTTGTTACGCACACACAAAATAAGTCTGTGGCTTTTGGAAGCAAACATCGCTTAATGTCACGGTAGTTTGGCATATTTCACACAAAAACATTTTTACACGTATTTCTACTTTTAATAATGTCGAGAATCATGAATATTAAAGTATATTTAATAATTACACAGCTGTGTAAACACGTGTGTTCATGAGATTTTGGAGCGGCAACTTACTCGTTGTGTTTCAAACACACTGTCACTGGGCAGATATTTTACAATTAACAGCATGTACAGTTACTGTTTGTACACATGGAAGTTGTTGATGTTCAGTGTGGCTCCGGCAAATAGTGACTGGACATATTGCTGATTCGTATTACTGGATATTGTCAGCGATTGAAGTGCGCACCACTCTGCCTCTGGCCAGTCTGGGTATGTAAAGTTTCATTTTCACACGTGTTTACACTTGTCATAGCCATAGCAGAATTCCCATTTCAGCACACACGTCAGCACTGATCTCTACTACTTCAACACCAACATTTTCAGCACTGCCACTATCACTAATGTCGTCCCAGAAAATTTCAAATATTCCTGGATCTAAATAATCTTTTTTTTTTAATACTTTTCCTAACTCATGTAGAATTTATAATTTATCAATGTTTTTGCTTTTTACAATTTTATTCTTGCTTGCAGAAGACAGCAAAATACAATGGATTGTGGGACTTGGAAGGCTGCCAGTTAATGCAGCAAAAATGTAAACAAATACTCTTAATTAGATGCATTTTAATTTGTTCTTGCTTTTCTTTCTTTCTGGTACTTTTTTATTATCATTTTACATTATTTCATAAGTAAGTGCCAAATCTCAAATGTCAGCGCTTTTCTCAAGCGTATCATTTTGTTTACAAGACTTCACCTAAATGTCAAAGGTTACCGTGTCAAAGTAGTTCTAAAGCATTATTGAAACACATATTCATACCCAGTGATTGGGTCGTATTGACTGGATATCAAAAATGTTTCACGGCACCGTGTTTCACGGCACATAGGCACTGTGTTGACGGGATAAAAAACAATTATAGTCTTTTGAGTCGGTGTACATGAGATTTACGGACCTGAGAAAAGTGATGTTCACCTCCGCCTTCGGCGTCGGTGAACATCACTTTTCTCAGGTCAGTAAATCTCATGTACACCGACTCAAAAGACAATAATTGTATAGTGTTCATCCTTGTTACACGTACGAGGCAGGTGTCCAACCATTGACCCTTTCAACACTACAGGCCTGTTTAGTGGTAGAGTAGAAACTCCGAATATCGGACCCTCAAAATACCGGAAACCTCCCAAAACCGGACAATTTTCATAGTCCCGATTTAATTCCTTCTTTATTCAATGTACTAAATTCAATACCGGATCCTCTGAATTCCGGAAACCGGAAACCGGACGATTTTCCAAAAAAGACTTTTCAGCATAATTTTACCTCTGAATACCGGACGGATCAGAATTGCTAAAATCACCAAGCGCCCGCGGCAGGGGATAAATTTCACACAATGGTCGTGTTGGATTTCCTGTCAGACAGGTGTGACAAGAGAGAAGCATTTGACACGGTTCACAAGTCAAGTCACATGGTCAGGGCTGATTATTTTTAAAAGGATGTTACGCCGTTTGTTGTCATTTAATGACCAACAATGTTTTGTACTGGTTGCGTAGTACGCACTCATTGCAATTTTGTGTCTTACAAACTACAATATTTCCGAGCATGTGATCGACGCGTGATATTGGAAAACAGACCAACAAAAACAATAGTTTCTCCCGACGTTCGTCAAAACAAAGATGGATACTCGATATTCACATTTACAAATCGTGTGTTTGGTCTTGAATTAAATAGCGAAAAACATGCCGCTATTTTCCATTGACGACTTAAATCGATTGATGCGGCTGTAATTGACGACGGCAGGTATATGTAAGGTAATTACGAGGTCAAATAATCATTGAAAATTGCCGATTAGTCTTCGCTAATTGGAGTACACGTTTAGTGACAAACCAATTTGCACATCGTATTATCGGCACATAGGCCACGCAGACTGAGCAGGTGACCAGCACAGGCCCAGTTCAGTCAGCGTATCTTGAGTAAGAATAGTGAAAAACCTCTAAAAACTGGAAACCTCTCTAAACCGGACTTTTTGTCCGGTCCGGAGGCTGTCCGGTATTCGGAGTTTCTACTGTATTGGCAAAATGTGTAGATCCAGATGAGCCGGCTCGTGACGGCTCATCTGGATCTACACTTTTTGCAAGTAATTTTCATCTTTTATGAACAAAAGCACCCCCTTTTCATAAATAGACTAGTCTGACAATCATTGTGAAATGATTGGATTGGTGGGGGTGAAAGGGTTAATGTACAATTTCTTCACTCCACATCAAAGCTGCGTATAGTATATGTCAGATGATCTGGCATTAGTTTTATTGACTGAATGGGGTTGTAACGTCTGTTCAACAGCAAGGTGGTATAAGGACAGGAATATACCGGTAACGGTACCTGAATGGGGGAAACATTGGTCAGACAGCACTGAAATTACACATTTCCAGCACTGAAATCGCAATATCCTGATTTGGTGCCATACATCATGGTCTGCAGCATTCAAAGTGTTAACATGTCGGCTAACTATATATTTGTAATTTCTACTCAAAATGCGACAGTCTGATCGAGTGAGAATTGTGTAAAGCTCAGCCTCGCCTAACCAAACTTCCTGAATTTAAGTACGTACTCTGAACATTTTGCCAGCAGACAGGGAGATCCCATGAAGATATGAGGGAGGAATGTTGTACTTACGAACTGTATGCGTGTGGATAGCCCTCCCAGAGCTGGCTGATGTTGAATAGGTTCTCCTGGAACAACAACAGAAATGTGACAACAGTTATGGCGGAGTGACTGGAGAAATGGCGCTTATGGGAGTTGTTGACCCTTACAATGCGGGAAACGGATATTGTCGTCTGCTGTTGTTTCATATTTTGTCCATTTTTTTCAATGAAAGCATGGTTTGACAGCTCTTTAGAAACATTTCCTCTGGAAATGATTCTAAAGTGTTGCCAAACTATGTTTTTGTTGAGAAAAATGGAAATTAAGAAATAAATAGCAGCATTGTAAGGGTTAAAAACGTTTATTTTTTTGATCAGGTAACAAATTTTGCATTGACCTGATACATACAGACGGATAACATACATATCCTGCATTGACTACTAACTGCATATCTGGGTAACAACTAGTGATGTGCCGATGATCGATTATAATCGGAAATTGATCGAAAGGGGCCACGTCGGCGACAATCGATAGTGTTTTGTCATAATCGATTATAGGAAACAGATTTCTGCTGTTTTCCGCGGGTTTTTTCCCGTCCATTTCGCTCATTTTCGTTACATTCCCGTAATTACTTAAAATTCGGAATGCTTCTGTTTTTATCATTCCTCACAATAGCGGCCGAAGTTGCAGTCGATGCTTGGAGAGATGCCAACAATAATGCGTTGTTTAAGTATCCGGGGAAGGCGCGGAGCCACGTCTGGTCGTATTTTGGGTTTTCGAAGAGTAAACCTGGGCCACCAATGAAAGAAAACCTTGACACGCGCTTCGCAATTTGTATCGTATGCAAAAGGTCCTATGCAAATAAAGGTAACCAATTACCGATATTACCAAAAGTCGTCAACAGTTTACAAATGAGTTTGAAATGACATTTACCATAATATCATAACTAACAAGAAATGCGTCTGTCGAACGCGGATGCCACCTGCAGCATATTTGAGAAACTGTGACAAAGTGGTTAACCGAAAAGTGTGACAGACGGACGGTCCAAAAACAATATGCCACCCGGCTCTTCGAGACAGGTGGCATAATTATAATAGTAAATTGGGACTCTAATACTTCATTGGAAGTGATGCAGACCTGTTAACTTACAGGTTTTGTCCGTCTGTACATACATTCGCCTGTTTACAAATGTTACAATGCGGCACCAAATTCCATTTCATCTTTTCCCCAAACTTTTTTATGCCACCGGTCTCGAAGAGCCGGGTGGCATATTGTTTTTAGACCGTCCGTCTGTCCGTCTGCCCGTCACACTGCTAAAGTGCGAATCAGATCTGATTCGCTATTCTGCGGACATAGGAATCGTAACTCTGCTTTATACGGTAGTATGCAGCAGTTACGTTTTCACAACTAGTGTGTTACAGTGTTACTGTTACATATTGCATTTAATAATAAATAATCAATAGCTATCGATAATCCATCGAATTGACCCTTCCGATTATCGATAGTGATTTTCCCGTCTGATTCCCATCACTAGTAACAACAAATTCAAAACTGACACTACATTGGCCGAAAAATGTCACATGACAATACCGAATTATATCAGTGTTATGATGCAATCAGGGCTCCAGATAAGCATATTTTTGGGGGTAATTCAGCATTGAAAATCAGGAAATCTGAAATAGAACAGAGGGAGTACAAATCAGCAGACATTACAGCTGAAAATATGTAGTGCAACACCTCACTTTTTTATACAAGGAGAAGGTACAAATGGACATATCTGTGTATGGTTGTTCAATTAAGTCAGACCAAGCATTAGACTGGGCAAATGATGCAAGCCGTGTGATTTTGTACCTTAAAAGATGTACTATTTTTCATGAAAAATATTTACAGAAAGTGATATTTTCTGTAAATGAGGTCAAACGTTGACAAATTTTTCATAGCAAACGCGGAATACGAATTTGTCAACTTTAGATGTTATTTATGGAATATATTGTAAATATTTTTTGATGAGATATTGCACATTCACAGATACACCATCACGACTTGACCCCAGTATAACCTACATACCCCAGTATAACCTACATACCCCAGTATAACCTACATACCCCAGTATAACCTACATACCCCAGTATAACCTACATACCCGTAAGAATGAGCTACATACCCGTAAGAATGAGCTCCGTAAGAATGAGCTACATACCCGTAAGAATGAGCTACATACCCGTAAGAATGAGCTACGTACCCGTATGAACTAGAAATGGACGCTTGTCGACAAGCGCATGTGCATCCCCCTCCCCAGATACACAAGTAGTTTGAAAAAAGGGTGTTCGAGTTATGCTCCGGAGACAAAATCAGTGCGCGGAAAAACAAAGGGAGATAACTAAAAAATTAGTGATGCAAGAGTTGTCGTTCTTGCGTGACACACCTTTAGGGTCGTGGTCTATGCATGTGTGAAGTTTCATGAAAATATACCAAAGGGTGTTCGAGTTATGCTTCGGAAATCAGTGCACGAAACAACAAAGGGAGATAACTAAGAATTAACGACGCAAGAGTTGTCATTCTTGCGCGCGACATACCTTTGGGTCGTCTTCAATGCATGTGTGAAGTTTAATAAAAAATATTCCAAAGGGTGTTCGAGTTATGCTCCGGACACGAAATCAGTGCATGAAACAACAAGAAACGAGGCAAAGCCACGAAGGCCAGGTTTTTTCCAAGCATGGACACTTGGATAACATAATTATACCCACTTTTTGTAGACTAGATGGCCGTGGCCTGCATGTCGCGCCTTGGGGCGAGGCATGGACAGCAAAAAAATAGATATAGTAGATGGAAAAACTTTAACAAAAAAACTTTAACCGGACACACGGACGTACGGACGGACGTATGCCAAAATGCCGACGATATCGCACTTCCCGCAAGCGGGTGCGACAATGATGATAAACACCCATGTGAAGTATCAAGGTAATGGGTGAAGCAGTTGCAGAGATATAGTACACGAAAATACTTTAACAAATAAATTCAAAGTAATTTGACCGTGACATTGCGCACAGGGGCCGCACGGTTGGGGGTTAAAATGAAAATATGGACGATGATAAACACCCATGTGAAGTTTCAAGGTAATGGGCGAAGCAGTTGCAGAGATATAGTATAACGAAAAAGTTTTAACCAAAAAATTTAACCAGACGTACGTTAAAAAGTTAACGTTGAAAATGGCTAAGTCAATTACGTAGAAATAATAGGTGAAGGTAAAAAAATGTTGGATAGTTGTATGTGGTTGGCACCCCTTGGTTATGAAGCTGTGAAAGTTTGGTGGTCCTAGGTGGTACAGTACCAAAGAAATGGACTTAAACACGAAAACTTAACATTGTAAACGCGAAAACTTAACATTGAAAATGGCTAAGTCCTGGCTAAGTCGACTGCGCGGAAAAAATGGGTCAAGTTAAAAAATAAGTAACATGTTGGATAGTGATATGTGGTGGGCACCCCTTGATTATGAAGCTGTGAAAGTTTGGTGGTCCTAGGTGGTACAGTACCAAAGAAATGGACTTAAACACGAAAACTTAACATTGAAAACGCGCTGGCAAGTCGACTGCGCGGAAAAAATGGGTGAAGTTAAAAAAAAAAGTAACATGTTGGATAGTGATATGTGGTGGGCACCCCTTGATTATGAAGCTGTGAAAGTTTGGTGGTCCTAGGTGGTACAGTAACAAAGAAATGGACTCAAACACGAAAACTTAACATTGATTGTGGACGCCGCCCGCCCGCCCGGCTTTCGCCAATCCAATAGCCTGGATTTTTTTCTCAAAAATCCCTGGATTTTTTTCTCAAAAATCCTGGCTAACAAAAGGAGATAAGTAACAAAAATTAACGATGTCATTCTTGCGTGCGACACACCTTTGGGGTCGTGGTCTATGCATGTATGAGGTTTAATGAAAATATTCCAAAGGGTGTTCGAGTTATGCTCCGGACACGAAATCAGTGCATGAAACAAAGGGAGATAAGCAAACAAGAATTCCGCCTCGCCTTGTCCCGCCTTGACCTCGAGCCTGGGCCCGAAAGCAATTTTCACTGGCCCGAACATATTATACAATTATTGACTAGTGAGCCATAGAATATCAGATTATATTCTATGGCTCACTAGTCAATAATTGTTTTATTAATATGATAATAGTCTGTATATAGCACTTACGACCTTATGCTACTAGACAAAAATTGAAAAAGAATTTGAAAAAATAAATGGAAAAAAAAAAGAGTCTAAAAATAATAATGCTCGCTATTGGAGCCCAGAATTTTTTTTAATAGTCCTATATTTATCTACATATCATATCTGCACAGGTCCACATATTGCCACAATATTGTCAACACAGTTTACGGAAATGTAATAATTTACCTGTAATAAGTTAGTGGTCAGTTAGTGGTCAGTCTGGACATTTGCACATACTAGCACATGCACAGTTGAATGGTTCTCCCAGTCACTATTGTTCAACCAGAGAAGGCTATTGTTCTCTCTACAGGTAAGGTGTACACAGCACACGAGAAAACGGGTCTTCATGCATTATTGTCCAGTTTGTAGAGTGCGCGAAACAAAAAAGGGAGATAACTAAAATATTAGCTATGCAAGAGTTGTCATTCTTGTGTGCGACACACATTCGGGTCGTGGTCTATGCATGTGTGAAGTTTCATGAAAATATTCCAAAGGGTGGTCGAGTTATGCTCAGTGCGCAAAACAAACAAGAATTCCGCCACGGAAGCGGTATCGCGTCTGCCGAGGCATTTGACAGTGAACATTACAAGTAAATAAATGACCTTGAGAATTTGGATGTGGGGGTGTGTGTAATGAAGCATCATCCGTAGACAAACATTGATGTGAAATATTATCAAAGTCTGGCAAGGGGTTAAAGAGATATTGTGAAAAAACAATAACTTTAACGCATTTCTGTTACAAAACCGGTGAACATTAGAAGTAAATAAATGACCTTGAACTTCAGAATTTGGATGTGGGGTTATTATGCGTAATGAAGCATCATATGTAGACAAACATTGATGTGAAATATTATCAAAGTCTGGCAAGGGGTTAAAGAGATATTGTGAAAAAACAATAACTTTAACGCATTTCTGTTACAAAACCGGTGAACATTACAAGTAAATAAATGACCTTGACCTTCAGAATTTGGATGTGGGGGTGTGCGTAATGAAACATCATGCATCATCCATAGACAAACATTGATGTGAAATATTATCAAAGTCTGGCAAGGGGTTAAAGAGATATTGTGAAAAAACAGTAACTTTTAACGCATTTCTGTTACAAAACCGGTGAACATTACAAGTAAATAAATGACCTTGACCTTCAGAATTTGGATGTGGGGGTGTGCGTAATGAAGCATCATGCATCATCCGTAGACAAACATTGATGTGAAATATTATCAAAGTCTGGCAAGGGGTTAAAGAGATATTGTGAAAAAACAATAACTTTTAACGCATTTGCCTTACAAAAAAACGGACGACGACGACGGAAAAAGCGCCGACTATAGTCGCGCCTCTGCTAAAGCAGGCGCGACAAAAATGGAGATAACTAAAACATTAGCTATGCAAGAGTTGTCATTCTTGTGCGCGAAACACCTTCGGGTCGTGGTCTATGCATGTGTGAAGTTTCAAGAAAATATTCCAAAGGGTGGTCGAGTTATGCTCCGGACACGAAATCAGTGCGCAAAACAAACAAGAGCTGTAGGAGAACAGCATAGCTCGACTACGAGGGTTGTCGATGTACACATAGCTTGACAAACAAGGTGGCCGTGGCCTGCATAAAAACCTTAACCAAGGTTGACTAAAAACCTTAACCATGGGGAATTAACTATGTAATTCAAGGTTAAGTGTAGGTCAAGGTCAAATATAGGTCAGGGTTTGTTGATGTACATCACTAGGAGATGAAGTTGTCCAAGTATGGTGGGTGTAGGGCCAGGAATATTCCATATACAAGCTTGACTAAAAACCTTAACCAAGGGGAATTAACTAAGTAATTGAAGAGTGAAATGTAGGTCAATGTCAAATATAGATCAGGGGTTAGTGATGTACATCCCTATGAGAAAAGGTTGTCCAAGTATGGTGTCTGTATGTACACTAGTATTCTATGTACAAGCTCGAGTAAAAACCTTAACCAAGGTTGACTAAAAACCTTAACCAAGGGGAATTAACTATGTAATTCAAGGTTAAGTGTAGGTCAAGGTCAAATATAGGTCAGGGGTTGTTGATGTACATCACTAGGAGATGAAGTTGTCCAAGTATGGTGGGTGTAGGGCCAGGAATATTCCATATACAAGCTTGACTAAAAACCTTAACCAAGGGGAATTAACTAAGTAATTCAAGAGGAAATGTAGGTCAAGGTCAAATATAGATCAGGGGTTATTGCTGTACATCCCTATGAGAAAAGGTTGTCCAAGTATGGTGTCTGTATGCACAATAGTATTCCATATACAAGCTTGACTAAAAACCTTAACCAAGGTTGACTAAAAACCTTAACCAAGGGGAATTAACTAAGTAATTCAAGAGGAAATGTAGGTGAAGGTCAAATATAGATCAGGGGTTATTGATGTACATCACTAGGAGATGAAGTTGTGCAGGTATGGTGGGAGTAGGGCCAGTAGTATTCCATATACAAGGTTGACTAAAAACCTTAACCAAGGCGTGACGGTGACGCCGACGCCGGGGTGACATAAGCTCTACTTATTCTTCGAATAGTCGAGCTAAAAAGGGAGATAACTAAAAAATTAACTAGGCAAGAGTTGTCATTATTGTGCGCGACACACCTTCGGGTCGTGGTCTATGCATGTGTGAAGTTTCATGAAAATATTCCAAAGGGTGTTCGAGTTATGCTCCGGACAAGAAGTGTCTGTGGCGGACGCGGACGATGTTCGGTGTCAAATCCATCGTATCCCCCGACTTTCGTCCGGGGGATACAATTACCTACATACCCGTATGAATTACCTACATACCCGTATGAATGACCTACGTACCCGTATGAATGACCTACGTACCCGTATGAACGACCTACGTACCATACGTACCCGTATGAATGACCTACGTACCCGTATGATGGTGTCTATGCCCCAGACGACAGACATCAGGTAGAAGACGAGCAGCTGGCCCGACTCGTTGAACATGCTGTGCTTCACCTTCGACAGGTGCATCTTCCTGTTCAGCTTCTGCCAACACAAGACAATCAGTTCATTTATACATCGTATTGTCTGGCTTCTACCAACACAAGACAATCAGTTCATTTATACATCGTATTGTCTGGCTTCTACCAACACAAGACGATCAGAAGTATCTAGATTCTGTGAAAATGAAATAGAAATCAGCACGTGATTTATTGTAGAAAACTCATGTACTTTCAAGCTAACAATTCTGTAGCCGATTTCACCAACATTGCAAAGTATACTTTGAGGGACTAATCAATTATTTTTCCCAAAATGCATTATTTCATATAGAACTAACAACTGCATATATTTGATGATTAAAAGTACTGTATGTAGAATTATAATACTGAATTTATTACATTATCACAGCCAAAATGGATGTGATAATGTATTAAATAAATTCAGTGTAATAAAAAATGTATCCTTAAATTGAAAATTTCTCCCTCAAAGTATACTTTGCTAGATAAGTATACTTTGACATGTTGGTGAAATAGGCTACGGAAATACATCAAAGATGAAGTAGTTCAGGTACTTGGTAACAATATTCTGACTTGTCTGATAGTACTACAATTGATTGCAAGGTCATACACATGTACAAAAACAAGGTCATATACAACAACAAGGTATGGGGGAGTACCGACCATGTGCATTCAGCATAGAATTACAATACAGAAAGACAGTAGCGAGTGAGTGGCAAGAGATCAAGTGATTGATTGGGGTTTTATGTCCGTTAACAGAAAGATCATAGAGATGGGAGTGGTGAATCGATAGCTGTTTTTTTTTTATCTCTCCAACAGCAGGGTCACATAGACACTGAGTAATGAGAGATTGATTGATTGGGTTTGTTTACATCTGTTCAACAGCAGGGCCATGTAGACACGGGAGTGGTGAGAGAACTTACATCTAGGCCATATTCCTGGACAACGGCGTGGACCACGATGCAGATGAGGAAATAGAAGAAGACGCTGAACATGTCCTTCAGTCCAGACATGTACATCGTCATGGGCTCCCCACCCTCCGTCGCTGAAAAATACAAGTTAATGGGATTAACGTCCCAGCAACAGTTATGGACATTTGTAGCTGTGACTGAAGTAAAGAGGGCTTATGTGATTTGTGACCAGTGTAGCGCTTGATCAAATAGAACACTCATGTAGCCTGTTAACGATCTATAGTGCTTGTAAGAAGCATGCTGGGTGTTTCATTGAGGGCATGGAGAACAGTGTGGATCCTGATCAGCCTGATCTGGATCTACACTGGTAGCAAATCCCATAAGCCCCACTTCTTCAGTCACAGCCAAACATAGAAACATGGAGACATCGGTTTCCAGTCCCTGAAAAGCAAGTAGGATAGTCCAATGCAACAACCACCAGACTTTCAAGCCATCCCCATTTGCCTGAAACATGATCGACTGTCACCTGCCATGACAAAAACATGATTCATGAGTTTTTGTCCAGATTCACTCTGATCAGCTAGAACACATACAGCCAGATATGCAGTGCTGTGCCTACAGCATGACAAGTGGATTTTTTCCCACCGCATTATAAGGATTATATAATCATTTAGTAATCTTTATTTTACTGATAGTGACTTGTGGTGGTATCAGGCTACTTTGATATGCAAATGTGGCACGACATTTTAAAATTATTTATACAAAATTAAATGTGTCGCCTGAAAAAATAATTTTATTGACGGATTATAAATTATGATCATTGCACAACATAATATAAATACAGAGAATAAATAGTAATTCATGTTTCATATACAAAGTATAATACAATGTAATGCCAATTAATACGTCGGGTACGGAGCATCCGCTGTATCCACCTCCTTCCTTTCTTGGGAGATGACATGCAAGCCAGTGCCGTTGTTAAATCCAAGCAATTTTTTTACGTAGGGTAATGGTGAATGAATGTTTATTTGCCCGAACAATGTCACATCAAAAGAAATGGACGAAAAATACACGTCTCCCTACATTATACGGTAACCTGGCATGTGGGATTAGGGATTAGAAGTTATGACAGAATTAAGAAACGCCAGCAAAAACTTCTTAAACAAAACTTTGAAAAGAGACGAGCTAAAAATATTTGCATTTCCAGGGGTTGAAAAAATCCTTTTTTTCCACTCGCCAAGCTGGGCAAGTACAAAAAAAAAGTACTTGCCCAGGTCAAAAAGTTACTTGCTCATTTTTTTTTTAATAAAATGCTATTTCCAGTATTTGTAATGTTGCATCTTATTTAAAACAAGAAATGCGTCTGTCGAACGCGGATGCCACCTGCAGCATATTTGAGAAACTGTGACAAAGTGGTTAACCGAAAAGTGTGACGGACGGACGGATGGACGGACGGTCCAAACACTATATGCCACCCGTTTCTTCGAAACCCGGTGGCATAAAAAAAAGCTTTTACATATATATGATCATTACCAAACGTATGAGACATATTCACTATTATTGTTATTTATATTTTAAGTATTAAATGAATATAAACAAACAAATGAACATTATTTATCGGGAGATAAACTTCGTCGAGTTTTTAGCAGCGAATTTGCTAAGAGGCTTGCACGCTTCTTATTTTCTATAAGCGTTGAGTGACATAGATTTTGTTTAATTTATAGTGGCTATGTTTGCATGCGCTGCGCGCAGCCTTAATTACTAATTTCAATGGTTTCGGACTCGGCGCCGACCGTTTCGTCCCAAGTCGTTATGTTCGGCATCAGAAATGCGCGTTAACCCAATAGTCTGTATACGAGACGATATATGTGGCCGCGTATACACAAGTCTATACTCGCAGTCACATTATTTGTTAGCCCGGCCGCGTACAGCCTTCAAATAATCTGTGAATTAAACTTGCCCGATATGGACCATGTTCAAAATCGCTAGCTATTCTACCCGTAACCGTGTACATAGACACTGCTTGAATCTTACTTCCCGCAACTTGACGTAAACTGTAAACAACAAATGGTCGCTGAATTAATACCATTTGTTGGCTGTTATCGATGGAATTAATTGGCAATTTCTTCAGGAAAAACAAATCCTGACCAAATCTTTCACTTGCCAAACTGGGCGAGTGCCTGTAGAATGTACTCGACCGCCACAAAAAGCACTCGCCATGGCGAGCTGGTCGAGTGAAATTTCAACCCCTGATTTCTTTTGCAACAAGTGTGCATATGATGCTAAATACAATAGCCGAACCTGTGCTAACAGCCACCTGGGAATAGCGGCCACCTGTCAACAACAGCCAGTTAAAAATCCCCCCGTCCAATTTTGTAATATACACGTTTCTTATGAAAAGGGACAGCCAGCAAAATCCCTGAATGATATATAATGTATAGGACCAGAGCTCCAGATAAGTTTTGTATCTAAAGAGTATTATATCCCCAGATTTCAAATGCAATGCATATTTAACTTTTACAAATGTATTATTGATTTTCTTCCTTATTAAATAGGGAACAAATGAAACAAAAATTAACAAGAAATGCGTCTGTCGAACGCGGATGCCACCTGCAGCATATTTGAGAAACTGTGACAAAGTGGTTAACCGAAAAGTGTGACGGACGGACAGACAGACAGTCCAAAAACAATATGCCACCCGGCTCTTCGAGACCGGTGGCATAAAAACTCAATTATTTGAGCTACAAAATACAGTATTTACACTACGGTACTCAATTTGAAAATCAATGTGTATTATCACATTGCTTGTACTTACCATTGACCGTGACATTGTGCTGCATTGCGACAAATAGGGAGGCCACTGGGGAAGTTGCCTGAAAGAAATGATATACATCATTACATGTGTGTAGCGTGCATGACATGAACTATCATATACCACAGGTGGAAGACTCGGACCTATGACACCAAAAAAATGCCTATTAAAAAAAATCCCATTACCCCACCCACTTGGTCTCGTACAGTACATAACGTTAATTCAAGGTGAGCATAAACAGCGCTATTATAGAAAGAGCCCTCTTTTTTCCGGCTCGCACAAACACAATAAACATCGATTAAATGTATGAAATATGTCTCTGGCAATCGATGAAGGTATTAGGTGTGTGAATATACTCACTTCAAATCGCTGTTTCAAGTATTTATTGAGTTATTCGCGTTTTGATTACCCCATCCAAAGCGAAAGTTGCGTGTACGAAAGAATCTCACACAGAATCGGAGGCCGTCCGGCTGGATTATCGGTCATATTTGGCCGATAGCTGATCGCCAGCTCAAACTAAAGTCGTGCACCATGATCATATACATTAGAGACTCCAACCATACAAAGTTCGTCCAATTGTGATCGTTCGCCGATCTAAAAAACACTTTTTTCTAATTTTATTGACTTTCTTTCATGATTCGCGTACTATCAGATTATGTCTTCCGGAAACCCTGAAAAGGGAAAGTCCTCGCGTCTATTTTTAGGTTTAACCAATCAGAGATGTTCTTACATAGACGCTTCGGTGGTTGTATTATGGAAGATAGTGCATTGACCCAGTTCCAGATAATGAACGAAATTATAGAAAAAAGTGTTTTTTAGATCGTGCGAACGATCACAATTGGACGAACTTTGTATGGTTGGAGTCTCTAATGTATATGATCATGGTGTACGACTTTAGTTTGAGCTGGCGATCAGCTATCGGCCAAATATGACCGATAATCCAGCCGGACGGCCTCCGATTCTGTGTGAGATTCTTTCGTACACGCAACTTTCGCTTTGGATGGGGTAATCAAAACGCGAATAACTCAATAAATACTTGAAACAGCGATTTGAAGTGAGTATATTCACACACCTAATACCTTCATCGATTGCCAGAGACATATTTCATACATTTAATCGATGTTTATTGTGTTTGTGCGAGCCGGAAAAAAGAGGGCTCTTTCTATAATAGCGCTATTTATGCTCACCTTGAATTAACGTTATGTACTGTACGAGACCAAGTGGGTGGGGTAATGGGATTTTTTTTAATAGGCATTTTTTTGGTGTCATAGGTCCGAGTCTTCCACCTGTGTCATATACAGGCGCTGCTACATGTACGACATTGCCTGGCAAACATTGTGCATGCCAAAATGTCTTCAGTCTTTGTGCTTTAAAGGTACTCGGTCTCAGATGTGGATGAAGTGCGAGCAGTTGGTAAAAGAGCATTGTACAGTAGATTTGCAGAGCTCCAGATAAGCTGTGTATTTGCTGAAAATACCCAAATAAAATTGTCAAGTATCAAAAAGTAATAAAAAATGTGTGGTACCTTTGCCATGCTGCAGAAAACAATAAACAGACCACAAATATAGCATATTTATCTTACTTTTTCATGAAAACACATCTTGGAATTTCATTAGAATTGTCTCCAAGGAGACAATTCTAATGAAATGCCAAGACATGTTTTGATTTCAAAGCAAACTATTCAATAATTGCTGTCTGTTGATGTGTAAACAGTAGTGTAATTTTATTTTACCCAATTAAAATTTTGAAATACGCAACTGCTTCATAAATGATGGAGTGACAATACTCAATTACTAATTCCTTATCTGGAGCACTGGATTTGTATTGGTTTTCTGAACACATATGACCCTATGGGCGACCTTAAAAAAAGAAAGTAAAAATAATAACAAAAAAAAAGTATTATTGAAAAACAAATAGCGCTACAAACAGTAGTTTTGCTAAATATAGCAGTCATATTTCCCGCAGATGTAGTCACATGACAAACTTGTTTTGACAGTTTCAATATCGGATGCTGACATTCAAATGCGATAATTAGCTGACAATCGCATGTTTATGGCCAGTGACAAGTTGCGATTGTATGCATAGTATGATACAACATTGATTGACATAACTCAACAGTTTTTGTGAAATGGATTTTATGATTGGCCGATATTCATGGAGTGTCATGCAAGCTGCTATCCTCTGTTACCTAGATACCGAAGAATACTACACACCGGTGATAGTCGAGAAATCCGAAAATTAACCCACGTGCCCCTAAATATGTAGAAAATATGGAAAAATTTTGATAAATTTCTCTGTTAAGTTTTGTAAAAGAGACCAAGTATGTGACCTTGTGATCAGCGGGGGTTGCCTGGATTTGTCACCGCATGATAGTAGAGCCTTAGAGGAAAGCACGAGTGAAATATTAAGAATTTTTGATGAAGGAAATAGAAGTTATAACATATTGCTTTGATGTTAAGTTTGGTAAAGAGACTAAGTATGTAACCTTGACCTTGGGATCAGAGGGGGTTGGACAGTACTTGGTGCGTTAAAAACTCGGGGTAAGTGTCTCATAATGTCTTTCCTTGCATGGATCTGCTTGATATCTCACACACCCATTGATCTGATGATCTGCTTTCATGCCGAGACAAATCCACGCTTCTCTGGCCCTCTGTGTTTTCAAATGTGCCAGCATATCACACTGTTGTCTGATGTATCCCCATCATGTTGCACCAAATGTTATTCATGTGTTTGTCATATGATAGTATTAGTGGTATGTGTCAAACGCACTAAGAAGTAAAACTGGCCAATAGCTTGTACACACTAAGATGGTCGACATGGCAACTCCATGCACCGAGTGGGATGTAATACAGTGCTCCAGATAAGGTGCGTATTTGCGTAAATACCCAATTAAAATTGCCAAAAACCCAATTGAAATCAGAAGTAGTGAGTATCAAAAAGCAATGAAAAATTTGTGGTATCTTTATCATGCTACAGAAAACAATAAACAGACCACAAATATAGCATATTTTCTTATTTTTCCATGAAAACACATCTTGGTATTTCACTAGATTGTCTCCAAGGTGGACGCAGGAAGAATAGACAGAAAGTTGACCCGTTTACGTTCTGGCTGTAAGTCGCCCAGCGGTACAGACAAAAAGTTTGGATTATGGGATGCTACAGTACACTCAGCGCGAATTGTGCCTCTTCCCGTGATCGGATGGAGAGTGGGCATAAACATTCCTCCCACCGTGTCGGGTGGAAATCCCACCCGTCACGGTGGAGAGGCAAAAATCACCACCGTGTGAATATTTTAAAGACCGAATCTGCTGCACACCACGTTCCCCCGTGACCCACCGTATTAGCCCATGGCGCATCACCGTGCCAGCGTACAGGTAATGTGGTCAGAGAGGAGTGCATATATGGCCGACAAAACTTGAAAATCGTCTCATATGCACAGTACTGTCAAAACATGTTTTGTTGAGAATACGTTACATTTTCGTTTCAGCTCTCGCGATCACGCTTCGCGTTTTCGCGATCTCGATCTATGCGCAACTTAACCTTTAGATGTCATTTTGTAACCTTTGATGTCTCACTTTCCAACACCGACACACGTCCCAGTAGGTCACCGCACGTGCATATGATGATGTATGACGTGATCGGACAAAACCGGGCTTATTGCATATGTGACTAGCGAAGACCAACACGTGTTCACCATCAGTAGATCGTAACATGTCCCTAACAGGACACATAAATCGTTTTAGGAGACGATTCTCATATGCTGCCAAAATATGTTTATTAGAAAAAATAATATTATTTTTTTGACAAAACATGAGAATTGCCTCCTAAAACACGAGAATTATAATGGTGTTCTGTTAGTGTCGTGTAACTCGCATTTACTCGATCTCGACCTCTACACGAGATCGCGAAAACCCTTTCATATGTATCTGACATATTCCCCAATATCCACATTTCTTCTATTTCTTAATTAAAATAATATTTTACAGCACATGATTATCGTTTCCCAAGGCGATTAAGATACTACAGTGTCCTGTTAGGGCCAGTTACATTCTCGCGTTACATTATCGAAAACGCAAAGTGAGATTGCGAGGTGAAAATGGGACATTATATTATATTCAGTCGTGAGTTTTCGCGCTCTTGCCTCGCGTTGGAATTGCATTTTACTTGCATGCATGCGCAAAGCGAAATTTAAAGACGTATCCGTTTTACACACCATGAGCAAACCCTGTATTTACAAAAGCTTCAGCAGAAGGCGATTTCGCGATGCCAAAGCGCGAGATGATTCTCATGTGTTTAGGAGACGATTCTCATGTTTTGTTCTTGTTAAGAAATATGTTCGTTTGAAAGGAAAAATGTATATATTTATAAAAAACAAGAAATGCGTCTGTCGAACACGGACGACGGACAAAAAGTGTGACGGACGGACAGACCAAAAACAAAATGCCACCCGGCTCTTCGAGACATAAAAATGAATAAAACAAGAAATGTGTCTGTCGAACGCAGATGCCACCTGCAGCATATTTGAGAAACTGTGACAAAGTGGTTAACCGAAAAGTGTGACGGACGAAAAGTGTGACTGACGGACAGACGGTCCAAAAACAATATGCCACCCGGCTCTTCGAGACCGGTGGCATAAAAACACAAACGTAAGTCAGAATAAGTGTAAATGTACTACGCTATGACTGTACAGGTAAGCCAGCCTGGCGTATCACGGGGGAACACCGTGGTCGTTTTATGGCTATTGGAAGTTCGTCCAGCTTGTTCTCCGTCCGCGTTGGTAATACAGGTAAAATATATGGTCACCGTGATTTTCCCACTCTGAGAAAATTCCTCCCACCGTGAGAGAGTGGAAAAGGCACAAAGCACTCTTGAGTGTACTGTAAGCCTATTTTGAAGTCGGCGTTCGAACCGATATGTTTGGGGGTTAATCAGACATGAGAATGGTTGTGGCTGAAAACATCTGAAAATCCACTGAAACCCCCTCACCCCACTTGTAAAAGTATCAAATTTGAGCATACCAGATTGATTCTGGGTCATTTCGAAAACTCAAATTATGACAAAATCCTCTGAAATCAGCTGATCAGCTGAAGATTCTCATGCCTGGTTAATCAATACATTTCACTCTAAAATACATAATTTTTATGCCAGAATATTTCACATTTAGAACTACGAAAATGGTGATAAGAATATTTTTTTAATGATCATATAACATTATAAATTTGCATTTTAATTTGATTTAGCGATTGGAATTTAGTTGTTTGAAGCGTTCAAAAACTAGAAATGGACGCTTGTCGACAAGCGCATGTGTATCCCCCTCCCCAGATACACAAGTAGTTTGAAAAAAGGGTGATCGAGTTAGGCTCCGGAGACAAAATCGGTGACGGACAAAGGGAGATAACTAAACAATTAGTGATGCAAGAGTTGTCATTCTTGCGCGACACACCTTTAGGGTCTATGCATGTGTGAAGCTACTGGAGCGCAGAATTATTTGTTAATAGTCCTATATTTATGTACATATATCTGCACAGGTGCACATAATGCCACAATATTTTCAACACAGTTGACGGAAATGTAATATAACAAGAAACGAGGCAAAGCCACGAAGGCCAGGTTTTTTCCAAGCATAGACACTTGGATAACATAATTATACCCACTTTTTGTAGACTAGATGGCCGTGGCCTGCATGTCGCGCCTTGGGGCGAGGCATGGACACTAAAAAAATAGATATAGTAGATGGAAAAACTTTAACCAAAAAACTTTAACCGGACACACGGACGAACGGACGGACGTATACGACGTATGCCAAAATGCCGACGATATCGCGCTATTTCCGCAAGCAGGTGTGACAATGATGATAAACACCCATGTGAAGTATCAAGGTATTGGGTGAAGCAGTTGCAGAGATATAGTACACGAAAAAACTTTAACAAAATTTTTTAAAGTAATTTGAACTTGACATAGGGCACAGGATGCGCGCAAGCCACAAGCAGTGGTGCCGACCAAGTGTATGATAAACATCCATGTGAAGTATGAAGGTATTGGGTGAAGCAGTTGCAGAGATATAGTACAACGAAAAAACTTTAACAAAAAATTCAAAGTAATTTGACCTTGACATTGGGCACAGGATCGCGCTTTCCGCAAGCAGGTGCGACAATGATGATAAACACCCATGTGAAGTATCAAGGTATTGGGTGAAGCAGTTGCAGAGATATAGTACACGAAAAACTTTAACAAAAAAATTCAAAGTAATTTGACCTTGACATTGGGCACAGGATCGCGCTTTCCGCAAGCAGGTGCGACAATGATGATAAACACCCATGTGAAGTATCAAGGTATTGGGTGAAGCAGTTGCAGAGATATAGTACACGAAAAAACTTTAACAAAAAAATTCAAAGTAATTTGACCTTGACATTGGGCACAGGATCGCGCTTTCCGCAAGCAGGTGCGACAATGATGATAAACACCCATGTGAAGTATCAAGGTATTGGGTGAAGCAGTTGCAGAGATATAGTACACGAAAAAACTTTAAACAAAAAAATTCAAAGTAATTTGACCTTGACATAGGGCACAGGATCGCGCTTTCCGCAAGCAGGTGCGACAATGATGATAAACACCCATGTGAAGTATCAAGGTATTGGGTGAAGCAGTTGCAGAGATATAGTACACGAAAAAACTTTAACAAAAAAATTCAAAGTAATTTGACCTTGACATTGGGCACAGGATCGCACTTTCCGCAAGCAGGTGCGACAATGATGATAAACACCCATGTGAAGTATCAAGGTATTGGGTGAAGCAGTTGCAGAAATATAGTACACGAAAAAACTTTAACAAAAAAATTCAAAGTAATTTGACCTTGACATTGGGCACAGGGGCCGCACGGTTGGGGGTTAGAATGAAAATATGGATGATGATAAACACCCATGTGAAGTTTCAAGGTAATGGGCGAAGCAGTTGCAGAGATATAGTATAACGAAAAAGTTTTAACCAAAAAACTTTAACCAGACGTACGTTAAAAAGTTAACGTTGAAAATGGCTAAGTCAATTACGTAGAAATAATAGGTGAAGGTAAAAAAATGGTCACATGTTGGATAGTTGTATGTGGTAGGCACCCCTTGGTTATGAAGCTGTGAAAGTTTGGTGGTCCTAGGTGGTACAGTACCAAAGAAATGGACTTAAACACGAAAACTTAACATTGTAAACGCGAAAACTTAACATTGAAAATGGCTAAGTCGACTACGCGGAAAAAATGGGTCAAGATAAAAAAAAAGTAACATGTTGGATAGTGATATGTGGTGGGCACCCATTGATTATGAAGCTGTGAAAGTTTGGTGGTCCTAGGTGGTACAGTAACAAAGAAATGGACTCAAACACGAAAACTTAACATTGATTGTGGACGCCGCCCGCCGCCCGCCCGCCGCCCGCCCGGCTTTCGCCAATCCAATAGCCTGGATTTTTTTTCAAAAACCTGGCTAAAAATAATGCTCGCTACTGGAGCCGAGAATTTTTTTTAATAGTCCTATATTTATCTACATATATCTGCACAGGTCCACATACTGCCACAATATTGTCAACACAGTTTAGGTAAATGTAATAATTTAGCTGTATAAATTACCTGTAATAAGTTAGTGGTCAGTTAAAAAATTTAAAAAGAATGTAAAGAAAAACATTTAAAAAAATTTGAAAAAAAAAGTTGAAAAATAACAAATAATAATACTTGCTACTGGAGCCCAGAATTTTTTTTTAATAGTCCTATATTTATCTACATATATCTGCACAGGTCCACATAATGCCACAATATTTTCAACACAGTTTACGCAAATGTAATATACAAATTTTTTTTTTTAAATAATGCTCGCTACTGGAGCCGAGAATTTTTGTTAATAGTCCTATATTTATCTACATATATCTGCACAGGTCCACATACTGCCACAATATTGTCAACACAGTTTACGGAAATGTAATAATGTACCTGTATAAATTACCTGTAATAAGTTAGTGGTCAGTTAAAAAATTGAAAAAGAATGTAAAAAAAAAAATGGAAAAAAAAATTAAATTAAAAAAAAGAATAATGCTCCCTACAGGGATCCTCGGACAAAAATGGCTGTTTTTTTTATGATATTTTTCTTAAAATAGCAGCTACGGGCATAAAACAATCGTCGGTTCTTGCTTTCTCAATGCAAACTTTGCCATCTTTCTCACTTAAAATTGGGTCAGATCATCAGTCGTAAGATTGCCCCAAAATTAACATCGACAATCAATTATCCGGACAAATGTATAATCGTCTTATAACTTGTATTTTCACCTTCAAATCATAATTTTATCGCCTGAAAACCAGTATAAACAGCATTGTGTTGTTTTGCAGAAAAAACAATCACCATTCGCTTCTTGGAAAACATCGTATTTATAGAATTTATTGTATTTATAGAACAACTCTGCAATGACGTAATGGGCGCACTCGATTGAGCTCTTCATAATTTGGTGGAAAATTCAAATCCGCGGTAATGATCGTTTCGTACACTGGTGTTTTCGCACCTGTCGATTTTACCCACAAATTAATATGGGTGCGAAATGGTGTATAATGGCTTGGGTCCAAAATGGCTTGGGGCGATTTGGCCCTAAAACAATTTTTTTTTTTTTTTAATAAGTAGCTCTTCGTTATTTTTCTATCATGATACATTTTCGCATTCCTTCCTATCTGCTCTGTATTGTACATTGTGTATTAAACAGTCTGAAAATTATATTGGAGGAATGCATCGTATCGGCTGCATACTTCACACAACAGAGTATTGAAAAACTCTATAGGGGCCTCAAATTATGCGCATGCGCAGTGACAGATACAAGCCCCCGCGCGACGTTTGACGTTGTAAACAACTTGTGGACATAGTTGGGGGAATGTTTTCAGCAAATTTTACTAAAATGTTTAACTTGGCGATATATTATTCACACTGGCATGGAAACAGCAAGCTCTTGAGTGACTTAGATGTGTCCGTTGCAAAATCGGATTCAATGAATGCGTTTAATTAACAGCTATTTTGATTTGTCCGATAAATTGATTGTCCGGATAATTGGTAGGACCCCTGTACTGGAGCCCAGAATGTTTTTTAATAGTCCTATATTTATCTACATATCATATATACACAGGTCCACATATTCCCACAATATTTTCAACACAGTTTACGGAAATGTAATATAATCATTTACCTGTATAAATTACCTGTAAGTTGTCAGTGGTCAGTTGCACATGCTAGCACATGCACAGGTGAATAGTCTGTATATAGCACTTACCACCTTATGCTACTAGACAAAAATTGAAAAATAATTTGAAACAAAAAAATGAAGAAAAAAAAATGGAAAAAAAAAGTTTAAAAATAATAATGCTTGCTACTGGAGCACAGAATTTTTTTTTAATAGTCCTATATTTATCTACATATATCTGCACAGGTCCACATAATGCCACAATATTTTCAACACAGTTTACGGAAATGTAATATAATCATTTACCTGTATAAATTACCTGTAAGTGGTCAGTTGCACATGCACAGGTGAATAGTCTGTATAAAGCACTTACGACCTTATGCTACTAGACAAAAATTGAAAAATAATTTGAAGAAAAAAAAATGAAAAAAATGAAGAAAAAAAAGTTTAAAAATAATAATGCTTGCTATTGGAGACCAGATTTTTTTTTAATAGTCCTATATTTATCTACAAAAATCTGCAGAGGTCCACATAATGCCACAATATTTTCAACACAGTACCCAATGTAGTGATTTACCTGTATAAATTACCTGGTCAGCAGTGGTCAAGCACTGGACATCTGCACATGCTAGCCCATGCTAGCACATGGTTCTCCCAGTTTCTATTGTTCTCTCTACAGGTAAGGTGTACAGAGCACAAGAGAAAAGGTGTACAGAGCAGACGAGAAAACAGGTCTTCATGCATTATTGTCCAGTTTGTAGAGTGCGCAAAACAAAAAAGGGAGATAACTCAAAAATTAGCTACGCAAGAGTTGTCATTCTTGTGCGCGACACACCTCCGGGTCGTGGTCTATGCATGTGTGAAGTTTCATGACAATATTCCAAAGGGTGGTGGAGTTATGCTCCGGACACGAAATCAGTGCGAGAAACAAAAAAGGGAGATAACTCAAAAATTAGCTATGCAAGAGTTGTCATTCTTGTGCACGACACACCTTCGGGTCGTGGTCTATGCATGTGTGAAGTTTCATGAAAATATTCCAAAGGGTGTTCGAGTTATGCTCCGGACAAGAAGTGTCTGAGGCGGACGCAGCGCGCTGTCAAATCCATAGTATCCCCCGACGGAGTCCGGGGGATACAATTATTAAATTATATGGGAAAATGGGTCAGATTTCCCCCTGCACTCCTGGACATGGGAGATAATTATAACCTGCAGGTGCACGAAATGGACAAAGTCCGACTTCCAGAATAAGTATATGTTGGTCCGGACCGAGAAACGCGGACTACGACGCTGGGGGTGGGTATGCCATATCGCGACGCACCGGTCTGCCCCTGAGGACTGACGGAATCACTGAACACAAATACTCATCAAATACCCATTATTTTTCATCACTTACATGTATTTGTTGCAAACTTTTAGAACATATCATTTCTAGTAACATAATGACTTATTTACAAAACAAACAAAATTCTCTACGATTTACAACATGGATTCAGATCATTCCATTCCTGCGAAACTCGGTTAATCTCATTTCTTCAAAATTCAAATAACCAAGGTACGCAAACAGACGTCACCATTATGGATTTTGCTAAAGCATTTGATAAAGTTTCCCATCCATCTTTCGTACAAATTTAAATATTACATGTAATGCCCTTCATTGGATTTGGATTTCCTTAGGCAGTTGTCATGGAGGGGGAAACATCAGACACAGTACCCGTCACATCTGGAGTACCCCAGGAACTGTCCTGGGTACTATCCTCTTTCTTATTTAAATAAATGATTTTCCAGATTACCTAAAATACAGTACACTCGAGACTTTTTGCGGACGATAGTATAATCTACAAAGAAATCCATAATGAAAACGATACCCGAAATCTACAATCTGACCTTGAAGCCGCAGGCAGATGGGAAAAAGATTTGTTGATGCACTTCCATCCTGACAAATGTAACATCCTTAGTGTCACTCAAAAAAGAAACCCAATTAAATTCACGTACAAATTACACAATAATCCTCTCGAAAAGGTTCAACAGGCAAAATATTTGGGTATCACTCTACAAAATAATTTAAAATGTGACATGACACATCAATTCTATAACCAATTAACCAGTAAAGCAAATCAATCATTAGGATTTCTTCGTAGTAACTTAAAAATAGATTCTTCAAACGCAAAATATCACGCCTACAAAGCCCTTGTTAGACCAAAATTGGAATACTCATTTTCTGTCTGGGACCCACATACGAAATCTCAAATAAATCAAATTGAAAAAGTACAACGCCGAGCAGCTAGAAATGTTTCGAACCGATATCACAACACAAACTCTGTCTCTGATATGTCTGATATGCTCCATACTTTAAATTGGCCATCTCTTGAAATCAGACGAACACGCTCCCGGCTCATCATATTCTATAAAATCATCCACTACATAGTTGCTATCCATCCACCGAATAATCTCCTCATATCCTCAGACCATAGGACCAGACAAAACCGCATACAAACACATCCATGCCGCAAAAAGACTCATATAAATATTTGTTCTACCCACGAACAGTAACACAAATTATGGAACCTACTTTTTGTTTGCCTTTGCCAGTATACTGGTTTACCCTCAATACGGAGGCTTATCTACCACCCTCTGTATATTCAGCAGATACAGTGGATGGGTTTAAAGCCCTGATCCCTGTCCTCATTCCTATATACCACCCATAAATGAACTCCCAGCACAAAAATATACTAGACAAATAAATAAAATAATATGTGTCATGTCCATTCACTGAGCACAATCGGCCAAATATGCATGTTTTATAAAAAAAATCACCTAAAAAACAAGTATAAAATTGTATATACACGGCGCCAGCACATAAACTTCAGTTTATGAAGGAGTGCTGTATCTCTGAAGAAGATCATAAATTCTGTTTGGTTGATTTGGTCAATCGGTAGGTCCCGGTAATTTCTTTCTTTCTTTATGTACCACTCGCGGGGATTTTTAGCAGGCTGTGCGTCGGGTGCAAGTTAGTAGATAAATCATAAAAGACAGCAAAAGTGTGATAGAAGGTATGATAACAGATGGAAGGTTAAAATAAATTGAAAAGATAAAAGTAGGTTAAAAACTATCCATTACCGTATATAGACATTGATCTATGGCCTTCACGGGTTAGTAACGGGAGTGATTTGACCATAGCGCTATGTCTTAAGTTCTAACTTTAACTAAACATATGTTGTCCAAAATCATTTTAAATAGTGCATTTACTACCCACCTGAAACATCAGCCCAATGACAAAAACCATTGCGACGCAGGACATAATGTCTGCATGATTCTGTATAAAGAACTCGTGGCTAAACACTGGTGGGTTTTTGTTCGTTCTTCCGCGCCGCATCCCCATGTTTCTAGCTCTGAAAAATAGTCTTGATGCTACGAATTAACAGCCGGAATTGAAGAGGAAGTACATGGCAAATTTCCCATAAAGCATTGCGACTAATATGTAACGCGTTTTCGGATTGGACGATTTCTGATTAAGCTATACTGGTTCCCGATTCGTCCAAATGACTGGTAGCCATTCGCCTCACTAACTATTCGACCTGGGACGTTTCGCCCGGCACGTTACGTCACATTTTTTGGGACGAACCGTATAAGAAATCGAGACAGTTAGTTATATTATAAAAATAGGCTGATATTAATTGCCTATATTCGTCACATTAGACAGAACTTGTGGCGTTTTTTGTAATCGCCAGTAGATGTACTGATGTAGTTTGTCTTTTTGTCGATATACGTACTGGTCCACCTTCAACAACTTGAGTATTACCACCAGTTGAGTGCTAGAAATAAAATAAGAGAGTACATTTGATTAGAGATTGAAGGATATACCATAGGAAGCAATAATATTATGTTTACATCAACAACATTTGTGACAATTCCAGATAATTATGAGCAGTGTGTTAAAATAAATTTCTCATAATAAATGTTCTATATACATATGTATATAGCTTTCTGGTAGTCGCATTCACAGATTATCGTTTTAAATCTACTTCTGCAAAGTAGCTGTACAGCTACTTCGTAGAAGTAGATTAAAAATCAAAGTACTGAAAGTACTGAACATAGGGTACTACAAGATTAAACTAGATTGATTGCTTGATTGATTGCTGGTGTTACAGTTTCATTAACCCTTAAAGGTACATGCCCACTCAGTAGGTACAAAATGTTCTT
Source organism: Conchocele bisecta (assembly GCA_029237695.1). NCBI lineage: Eukaryota > Metazoa > Mollusca > Bivalvia > Lucinida > Thyasiridae > Conchocele > Conchocele bisecta. The sequence goes on from CM055266.1 coordinate 153,734,719, forward strand.
TACATCAGAGACATCATCTGAGACATTTCCTGGCAAAATAAACATTCATGCGCCATTATCCCACGTACTGATTGGCATTATTATACATGTTATATCAGACGTAAATTTACACACTGTATGAGGGGCGATAACCGTGTTTGCTTAAAATGTTAACGGACATTACTCTTTAATCTCTGTATTTATTTATATGATGTGCAATGATCATACTTTAAAATCTGTCGAAAAATATTATTTTTTCAGGTGACGCATTTCTTTAGTATAAATAATTAAAACATATCACCTCATTTGCATATGAACATAGCCTGATACCACCGCGCGTGTCACTATCAGTAAAATAAATATTACTAAATGATTATATCTGTATAGCGGGCACTTGTAACGTTTAGAAACTTGTTAGATTTTTTTTTGTCGTATTTCAGTACTTGCAGTGTTATACTGTCATTAATGTGTTCCCTGACTGTAAGTTATCACCTTAAATACTGACTTATTGACCCCCTTCCATGAACGTAGAATTGACACTCATGTTGGCGTGTATTGGCCACCATAGACAAATGTCAATCAGGCCGAATTCAGGAATGTCACTAAAATCCACTGTAGATCCATCGATAGAGAGAGAGAATGAGGATTAAACATCAGTTAGACCTACACGTGCGAGTTTTGTTTCGCACAGGTGTCGGGTGAGTTTAAAAATAGGCTGTCGGAAGGTCAAACTTGATGTAGTTTGTGTGTTAAACGCGTCGCTTGTTTCGGAGAGTATTCGGAGGGGAGTTAACTCTGTTACTAAATTTAGCGATGACCGCACGATTTGTGCTGCAAATGGGGGCAAATCACGCGCAACAAAATAATCCGATGTATTTTTGTACTAGAACAACCGTTGTTGATATTGTGCAGTGCAAGTTTTTCATAATATTATTTTCAATTAGTGGTTGCGTATGCCAGTTAAACGTTTAGTAACACAATGCATTTTGTTGTTATGGTTATTCCAAGATATCACTACGGACGTGCCCATCGAGGGGATCTGGGGCGTGGCTAACTGTCCGACGCGATTCTAAGTTGTCAATCACAGGCGTCCGCACCACGGGGGGTCGTGGGCGGGCCAAATGATCCCGCTCGATCGCAATACATACGGATACACATGTACCCTATGTAATGATAATCTGTGAGTACGACTACCAGATAGCTATACATATATAGAACATTTATTATGGGAAATTTATTTTAACACTGCCCATAATTATCTGCAATGCATTGTCCAGATCATTTGTAGTCGCATAGTACGATTTAATTTCGTCAGTTGTTCGCATCTGTCCTATGTATTAGCAATGTGCATCATACACATTGAGTGTCGCACAAGCCGTTTCTATGAGGCGTTTGCATCATATAGTGTGACAACTCTGGCAATGTCCATGACACAAATACATTTGCAGTGTTGTCTTTTTCTGGCAGTCGTATTCTGTGATTCTCATCTCGCGATGGTGTCTTGTTTTGCAGTTTCTGTCCCGGTACTTTAGTGTTAACTAGTACGCAACGTGATACTGGAACTGGCGACATGGCTACATACTACTTGCCAGTTTAGTTGGGTCGTCCATTATTGTATTGCTGTTGTATTACATGTCTCTCTTTTGTCTGGTTTCTTAGTCATTATACTTTGCAATGATTCAATGCTTATAATTATTTCCTTTTTACATGTGGCATATCTTCGTTAAATTTGGTTTCCGTGTGCCTGTATACCATAAGTTATTTATTAATTAACTAATGCCGAGGAAGGTCATGCTGGCTACGTGGGTAGGTGGTTTATGTAAACCAGTTTCTTATATTTCAATCGGTAGTTTACATAAATATAATGGTGAATTACGCCACCTGGTTCTGTGAAGCGGCAAGTTGATTAAACAGTATTGATTTAACCCATATGATATTTTTCACACAGCCTATTGTAAAGCAGTACCATTATATAGTCGTTATTTTTTTGTCTTATTTATATATATATATGTGTTCATTTTTTAACAAACTGCTGTGACAGGTATTTTGTTAGACATATAATGGGCTTCAAATATTATGTGTAACATTGACGTTGCACTTTTATACATGTATATTTTTGCTATTCTATGTGTGTAGTATCATGTGCGATAGTACACCTGTAATTTCTTGACGGGGTTTTGTATCTTAAATACTTATTCAGCGAAACTCTGTGTAGTGTGGCGGCTGCGTAAATACTGAACGTGCGCTTTTCCAGTGATGTAATTCTTTGTTCCATCCTTTGGTAAGCTCGGCTGTTAATTTCGATGGGTGCCTGTTGTTAGTAATAATTGTGCTTTAGATGTTGTAATAACTAGTTTGCTATCAACCGAAGAATCAACGCGAGGTAACTTGATATCAGTCTTAGACCGAAATTCGGAGGCTGATATCAAGTTGCTGTGAGATGATACCTAGGTCGATATCAAACCTGTCACATTATAACCAATTTATTATTAATATATCATTGTTTTGGACAGTATTATGCCCAACATCGTCCAATTTCGACCGAATCCTGTTCATTTAGAAGTGGGGCCGATTTGTAAGAAGTGCCGTTTTAATAGCATTTTATGATATCACATATTCGAATGAGTGATAATTTCTATTTTAAATGGGTGATAGCAACCTTTCGAATATATGATATCACTCAATGAGATGTGAATTGTTGATATCACCCATTGTTGATTCGAATAGATATCATCACTCATTCGAATAGAATTCGCATTGAATTGGGAATATCACACATAGCACCCTTTCGAGTGACTGATATCACCAATTTAACATAAACGTCCATGTCGTCCACTGCACACAAATGGGAGTTATCACCTATTCCAATGTGTTTAATATCACCCATTCGAATAGGTGATATCACTCATCTGAATGGGCGATATCACCATTTTGTGTTTAATCAGTGATATCACCCATTCGAAATGTTCATGTCCTTTTCTTTTGAGGCAATGTGAGGTATGCGGCGCCCAAGTGGACTGTTTTGTTCACTTGGCGTTCCAAGGCGGCACCCTTGCTGTCATGTCTCCGTGTACTGTACTTTATTTAGATTTGTGAGTTTTCCTCCTGGGACTAGCTGTTAGTTTCTTGGTCGTTCATTGAGAAATACGTGTTGCGAGACAATCGTTGCAATTGTTTGAACTTTTATATGTATTCCACGTACAATTGCTTTCCTTTTAGAACCGCACACCACTGGTCGTGTAGTGCATGTTTGTGCCAGGTTGAATGCTCTTCGACCAACGCTGTACGTGTGCCATGTGTTTAGCATGATGTAGGCATATTGCGTTAGTTCATGGGTTCATGGGTCTCATTTGGGTATCATGTTCTATATTTTAAATATTCAATTGTATTTTATCTCGAATCGTCCGTCGCTTTAGGCATACTACCTTCTACTTTACATAATTATGACAACTGATTTTCAATATTATTATGTACATGTCAAGCTGAAGAAAAGTGATAAGTTACAATAAAAGACTCACAGAGCTGACTTATGTGTAACACATTGGGACAGGTTTATTCGCTGGAACTCTTGCACTTATTATTCAGTAATAAACGGAACCTTTATTAACGGTTATATAATTCATATTTTGTAATGCCTATTTTTATGGTAAATGTATCAAATTAAAGGTATGTCTCCATACTTTAATTTGGTGTATAATATGTCTGTATACGATGTGTGTAATTAATATAAATATTCAATTGAAGTTAGCAAAAATTTGCATTCCTTGGCAACGGTAAAATGGAGCTTAGATTCCCCGGAACCCACGGAACCGTCCATAATTTCTAAACTGTGTTATCAAAATTGCAAAATTACATGTCATATTGAACATTAGTCTATATGCTTTAATTTAGTATATTAACTGTAACGATTAACCGACGAAAAGTGTAAAAAACAAAGAGTTTATTTGTACTAAAATTCGCAGTGCCGGAATCGGTTTAACAGTACGTACAATCCCCGGAACCTTTATCAACCATTCTAATTTTAATAATATATAATCAATCATGACCAATAATACACCAAATAAAATGTGTATCTCTATATTTTTAATATGATGTATAAAATATAAAGATCGACTAATTTGATGTTACCAAAAAAGTGAATTGAAATTAACGAATATTGACCCACCAAAGAGCGTTCAGTCAGCCGATACAGGCGTATTATGTATAGTTCAGACCAGGTATCTTTTTATGTGCTGCATTTCTGAATTACAGTATATATGGGGACTTTTGTATTGTTGCCTAATGTAGACCCAAATCAGCCTACATATATATGTACATTTTGTTCAGGTCTTCACTGTTCGCCATTCAATCAGTGAATCGCGAATGGCATTCTTCTAAACATAAGTATAGATAAATATAGAGCATGAACTTAATTGGTTCCTTCTGAAACTATGCGTCGGTAAAATTGTGACCAGTGTAGATCCCGATCATAATGTATAAACGTGACTGGGACTGGGGAATACCGGCGTATTTAAGTGTTGACCAATATGTAGCTACACATCCATCTCCCTAATCGTACAGTCTGATCAGGGTCTGCACTGTTCGCCATTCATTCAGTGATTCATCCATAAGTATACTTAACATAAGTATAGATCCTCATCAGACTGCATGAGGTTTATGGGATGTGTGACCAGTGAAGCTCTTAATCACATAACAAACACAATTTTCACACAGCTGTTGGAGATTTTCTAAAACCTGGTTCGCGTCGGAATGCGGTATGTCGTTGGCGCCGATCAATAAGGCAACGACCTGCAAACGATAAGTATGTGTATAAGACGTTAAACATTTTCACTTGTACAGTTGGGTTAAAAAAAATGATACAACTCTACAATGTTTTTTATCAGTTTCGAGGTATATCGGAGACACAATATGCCTTTAAGTACAAGATAAATAATTAATTTTATTGACTGTGTCCCTCTTTGTGACTCGGTGAATCCCCTCAGGCTGATCAGATTTATGGCACGTGCTGAGTATTAACATCCATTATGTCGCGCTTAATGTTTGTTGTTATACGTAATCGATTAAGCGTGCCATATGGGAGGTGTCAATGGGGGAAACTAGCATACCTGATAAAGTGATATAGACGATGTAGGTTCTGATCAATTTGTTGATTGATCAATTTAGTTACTACATATATCCCCGAGGAGAAAAATGTGAATTAATTGTCGCAATCAGTGTAAAGCATGACCAAGCAACTACTTCACTTTCTGATTCTGTTCTGGTGGTCTAGCGCAGGGACGTATGCACAACTCTAGAAGACTTCAGCATAGTCAAATAAGAGTACGCACATATGTATACATATGTTCTTATCGGCTGATATGGAATCTACGCTGGTATGAGAATATAGTATTTCAATCGGTTCTTGTCATAGCGGTAAATATGAGTGTAGGACAAAATCCCCCCCCCCGGACATAATATCCCCCCCCCCCCACCCCCATGATTTTTGACAATGGAGGACAAAATCACCCCCCCCCACGTCTAAAATCACAGATAGGACATATAAAAATCCCCCTGTACTTTATTTGCACAATAAACATCAAACATCAAGCACATTTAAATGAAGTATTTTTCAGTTGCACAATCAAACAAGCACATTTAAAGAATGAAGTTATTTTTAGTTGCACACTAAACGTAACGTCAAACAAGAATATATGTATCGTTTGTACATTTGTATACTGATGTCGGTCCCAAACCATATTTTTTTTTTAAATTTTGATGAGGGGGGGGGGGGGGGGGTGGGGTATTATGTCCTACCCGTGATTTTTTTTTTTTTTTGGGGGGGGGGGGATTATGTCCTACCCGTGATTTTGGACGGGGGGGGGGATTTTGTCCTACCTGCATTTTAGACGGGGGGATTTTGTCCTCCTGTGTCAAAAATCATGGGGGGTGGGGGGGGGGGGGGGGTGGGGGGGGGGGGGGGGGGGCGGGGATTATGTCCGGGGGAGGGGGATTTTGTCCGTATCCCGGTAAATATTGATTGATATGCTAATGTACAGTCGCGTACATGGAAAGTAACGTAATTCGAAGCAAACTTAGTTAAACGGTAACCATCATAGTCTATTTTGCATAAGATCAATTGATTAATTGTAATTGCCATAATGAAATTTATATAACATTTAGATAAAAGTATAAATTTTCACTTCTCTTTATATAGCCGACGCATGGTTCCTACAGGAGATTACGTTCCGTCCATAAACATATACCAGTCAATCACTCATGATTTGTTTACTTATTATTTACCAGTGTCTACATGATCTCCATAAACTATAATAATTTACCCTTGCAAACTATCTTATGTGTGCGTATGGGCCATGACCGTGTTATCTGTTTATAATTATTTTGTGATATTCCAATTTTATCTTATAATTACATGTTCGTAAGTTTAGTTTCATGTTCACTTATATCGTATTGTGTTTTTTTGCGGTGACAATATGTACAATCCTTAAAGATGCCTTTATATCTTACCAGAATACTACATCATATTTATGTTTAGAGCACACATGGCATGGGAATCAATGCAGCCCTGTCCTTTTCTCAGTTGACCACCAGTTGATCATTTGGCGATAAATAAGGCCGTGGAAATTGCATTATTAAAGCGAATAGTTTCATACTTTAAAAATCTCCAAATATATCGACCAATGTGTCAAATTAAAGCTATGCGACTCGTCCTTAATATAAACTAAAATATATTGTAATAAGTAAATGGATGTGTAATTTATTAAGGGTTCCGTGAGTTCCGGGGATTATTGTTGTATTTTTACTGTCTAATCCGCAACAGACAAAGTGCTATTTTCAATCCACATTAAACTACCGTGAGTTGTTCACAATGACCATTTATACAAAGCAATATATCAAATTAAAGCTACGAATATCA